>JBAIFT010000176.1:0-23271 GCA_037349215.1 Graptemys geographica | reverse complement strand
CGACCTGCACCCCCCCCCAGCCCTGCCGGTGCCCCTCACGCCTGCCCCACAGCCCCCGTTAGCCGGGCCCTGCCCTCCCCTGCTCTGCCAGTGCCCCTCACTCCCGATCCGCAGCCCCCTGCCCCCCCAGCCCCGCTGATGCCCCTCACTCCCTGCCTGCAGTCTCCTAGTGAGGTCTCTGGGCTCGGAACTGGGTTGGGTTGGGGGGTGGCGATGGGGCCAGCGGGGGTAAAGCCTCCGGTCTTGGGGTGTGTGTGCAGGGGGGGGTGAGGTCTCCGAGCAGGGGGGAGGTGGGGGGGTGCAGGGGGGGGGTGAGGTCTCCAGGCCAGGGGGAGGTGGGGGGGTGCAGGGGGGGTGAGGTCTCTGGGCCGGGGGGGTACAGAGGGGGTGCAAGGGGTGAGGTCTCCGAGCAGGGGGGAGGTGGGAGGGGTGCAGGGGAGGGTGAGGTCTCTGGGCCGGGGCAAGGTGGGGGGGTGAGGTCTCCAGACTGGGGGGGTGCAGAGGGTGAGGTCTCCGGGCTGGGGGGGAGGTGCAGGGGGGAGGTGGGAGCGGGGCAGGGGGGTGAGGTCTCTGGGCCGGGGCGAGGTGAGGGGTGAGGTCTCCAGGCCGGGGGGGGTGCAGAGGGGGTGCAGAGGGTGAGGTCTCCGGGCTGGGGGGGGTGCAGGGGGGAGGTGGGAGAGGTGCAGGGGGAGTGAGGTCTCTGGGCTGGGGTGAGGTGGGGGGTGAGGTCTCCAGGCAGGGGGGAGGTGGGAGAGGTGCAGGGGGAGTGAGGTCTCTGGGCCGGGGCGAGGTGGGGGGTGAGGTCTCCAGGCCGGGGGGGGTGCAGGGGGGAGGTGGGAGAGGTGCAGGGGGAGTGAGGTCTCTGGGCCGGGGCAAGGGGGGGGTGAGGTCTCCAGGCCGGGGGAGGTGGGAGCGGTGCAGGGGGGGTGAGGTCTCTGGGCCGGGGCGAGGTGGGGGGTGCAGGGGGTGAGGTGGGGGGGTGCAGGGGGTAGGTGGCAGGGGGGGTGAGGTCTCCGGGCCAGGGCGAGGTGGGGGGGTGAGGTCTCCAGGCCGTGCAGGGGGGGTGCAAGGGAGGTCCAGGGGGGAGGTGGGAGGGGTATGGGGGGGTGAAGTCTCCGGGCCGGGGCGAGGTGGGGGGTGCAGGGAGTGAGATCTGGGGGGGGAGGCGGGGGGGTGAGGTCTCCAGCCCGCGGGGGTCTCACCTTCTACAGGCGCCCGGGGGTCCCACACGGCCCAGAGCTGGACGCAGAAGTAGGGGGCCCAGCAGAACACGTAGACGAGCACAATGACCAGCGTCATGCGCAGCGTCTTGGCCACGGCGGCCGAGACCCCCCTGCCCTGGGCCCCCCGGGGGCCCCGCCCCAGGCTCCTGGCCACCTCGCGGAAGATCAGGGCCTGGCAGGCGGCGATGAAGAGGCTGGGCAAGGCGAAGACCATCAGGGTGACCCAGGTGACGTAGGCCCGGGCCCCCCAGGGCTCGGCGAAGGTGGCCCAGCAGTCGCTCGCTCCCTCGGGCAGCCGCACCTTGGAGAAGATGAAGAGCTGGGGCAGGCTGAGGAGCAGCGCGGATCCCCATGCTGCCACCAGCGGGGCCTTCCAGCTGACGCGGCCCCGCCGGAAGGCCACCACCGGCCGGCAGATGGCCCGGTGCCTGTCGTAGGTCATGGCCAGGATGACGTAGGACGAGGCGAACATGGCCACCACCTGCAGGTACTTGACGGCCCGGCACAGGGGGTCGGGACCCAGGAAGCGGTCGGTGACGTCCCACAGCAGCTGGGGCAGCACCTGGAAGAGGGCCACGGCCAGGTCGGCCAGGCACAGGTGGCACATGAAGCGGTGCATGGGGGCGGAGCGAGCGCGGCGCCGGCCCAGCGCCCCCAGAACCAGCCCGTTGCTCAGCGTGGCCAGCAGGAAGACCACGGTCAAGACGGTGACCTCGGCGACGGCCAGGGCGGGGTCGCGGTCGTCCGGGAGGGAGGCGTTGGGAGCCAGGGAGGCGTTGGCCATGGCGGGCTGCAGGGAGAGGGAGGGGGTGAGGGGGGGCAGCGTGCGGTGACAACGCGACACCACGATGCAGCCACGCAGTGTCACGGAGCAGTGCAGAGCCGCACAACAACGCGGCGGAACAATGTCGTTCCAGGCAGCCGCCGCACCAGCCAACGCCACGCGACGCACGCCTGCAAGCCAACAACGCGACACAACCCTGCAACCTGACACACCTCTGCAAGCCAACAACGCGACACAACCCTGCAACTGACACACCCCTGCAAGGCAACAACGCGACACAACCCTGCAACTGACACACCCCTGCAGGCCAACAACGCGACACAACCCTGCAACTGACACACCCCTGCAAGGCAACAACGCGACACAACCCTGCAAGCCAACAACGCGACACACCCCTGCAACTGACACACCCCTGCAAGCCAACAACGCAACACAACCCTGCAACTAACACACCCCTGCAAGGCAACAACCCGACACACGCCTGCAAGGCAACAACGCGACACAACCCTGCAACTGACACACCCCTGCAAGGCAACAACCCGACACACGCCTGCAAGGCAACAACCCAACACCATCCTGCAAGCCAACAATGCAACACACGCCTGCAACTGACACACCCCTGCAAGGCAACAACCCGACACACCCCTGCAAGGCAACAACGTGACACAACTCTGCAGGCCAACAACTCGACACAATCCTGCAACCTGACACACCTCTGCAAGCCAACAACGTGACACAGCCCTGCAACTGACACACCCCTGCAAGGCAACAACGTGACAGAACCCCTGCAAGGCATCAATGCGACACAACCCTGCAACCCAACACAGCCATGCAACCCAACAACGCGACACAACCCTGCAAGGCAAGAACGCGACACACCCATGCAACCCAACAACCCAACACATCCCTGCAAGCCACCAACGTGACACACCCCTGCAAACCAACAACGCGACACAACCCTGCAACTGACAGACCCTGCAAGCCAACAACCCAACACAACCCTGCAACCCAACACACCCCTGCAGTGAAACACGCGGGCTGAGGCACAAAGCAGTTGCACAATGCACCGCTTGACCCCAGCAAGCAACACAATCTGGGGAAGAGGCAACACAAGCTCCCAGTGTGGCCCGCGCCACGTTGGTGCTCGGCGAGCGAACGCTGCAGGCTCAGGGCAGTGACACTGCAGACGCGACGCACAATGCAGTGCAGGGCACCAGGCCAATGCAACACAACCACAACCAGCCCAAGGCCAGCGCGGGGCCCCCGTCACACCCTGCTGTGTCATCGCACAACGCGGCCAGGTCCCCTCCCGCTGGCCTGACAGGGTAACCTCACCCGGGCCGGTGCCTGGGGCTGTTCCCGCAGACTGGACCCTTCTAGGCGCAGCCACGGGGGACCCTGGCCAGCGCCCCTGGGAGGGCCAGATACCCCCGTTCATGTGGGGAAACTGAGGCACAGGGAGGGCCTTGGTCATGGTCACCCAGTGAGTCAGTAATAGACTCAGGGAGAAAACCCAGGACTCCAGGCTCCCAGTCCCCCCTCCCCCGCTCTAACCACTACCCCTCTCCTCCCCCCTTCTAGCTCTGCACCCCTAGTTCTGGGAGGGGGCTGGTGGGTTGGAGCCGGGGGGGGGGGAGCCAGGACGCCTGGGTTCTCCCCAAACTGATAAATAGGGTCCCTGCACTTACCTTTTTGCAGGACACCCACCAGCTGCGGGTGGAGTTTTCTTTCAGGGTTCACCCCCTGTTGGTCTGGGACCCCCCCAGAATAAACCCAGCCACAGAGACTCCCCCTCCCGATCTCCTGGGTTCTTTTCCCAGCCCCTCCTTCCCTGGAGAGGTGGAAGCGCAAGCGCAGGACCCCCCAGAGATGAGAGCCGGGGCTCTGCTGAGAGCCGGGCAGAGTAATGGGGGGGGCTGGGGCGGGGCTTAAAACCAGCAGGTGGCTGGACCCCCCCCTCCCCGCGGGGTAAGAGAACAAAGGCAGATCCTGGAGTCCAGCCAGAATAAATAAAGATCTTGGTGAATTCCGACCCCCAGCAGGATGGGGGGGGGGGGGTGACCTGCCTTCCCGGAGCTGGGACAGAACCCAGGAGTCCGGGCTCCCAGCCCCGCCTGCTCTAACCACCAGCCCCCTCTCCCCTCCCAGAGCCGGGAAGAGAACCCAGGAGTCCGGGCTCCCAGCCCCTCCCCCCGCTCTAACCACCAGACCCCACTCCCCTCCCAGCGCCAGGAGAGAACCCAGGAGTCCGGGCTCCCAGCCCCCCCTGCTCTAACCATCAGCCCCCACTCCCCTCCCAGAGCCAGGGAGAGAACCCAGGAGTCCGGGCTCCCAGCTCCCCCCCCCTCCGCTCTAACCATCAGCCCCCACTCCCCTCACAGTGCCAGGAGAGAACCCAGGAGTCCGGGCTCCCAGCCACCCCCTGCTCTAACCACCAGCCCCCACTCCCCTCCCAGAGCCAGGGAGAGAACCCAGGAGTCCGGGCTCCCAGCCCCCCCTGCTCTAACCCACCAGCCCCCTCTCCCCTCCCAGAGCCGGGGAGAGAACCCAGGAATCCTGGCTCCCAGCCCCCGCTGCTCTAACCACCAGCCCCCACTCCCCTCCCAGAGCTGGGGGGAGAACCCAGGAGTCCTGGCTCCCAGCCCCCCCTGCTCTAACCACCAGCCCCCCCTCCCCTCCCAGAGCCGGGGAGAGAACCCAGGAGTCCTGGCTCCCAGCTCCCCCTGCTCTAACCCACCAGCCCCCATTCCCCTCCCAGAGCCAGGGAGAGAACCCAGGAGTCCTGGCTCCCACCCCTGGAGATTTAGGGACTTTAAGGCTGTTACAACAGTTTCCCCCTGCCCAGGAATTCTCTCTCTCTCTCTCTCTCTCTCTCTCTCTCTCTCTCTCTCTCACACACACACACACACACACACACACGCGCCATGCCCCCCCCCGCCCCAATGTTTCTTGCACGTCATTCAACGCCTCATTAGTCGGGGACTCATGCTAGGAAGATGGTATCAACTTCTAGGGACTGGGGCAGAGGCCGGGAGCCCGGACTCCTGGGTTCTCTCCTGGCTCTGGGAGGGGGGTGGAGCTGGTGGTCACAGCTGGGGGAAGCCCAGGACCAGGCTGGCAGGGGCTGCGGGTCAGGAGTGAGGGGCACCGGCGGGGCCAGGGGGCTGCGGGTCAGGAGTGAGGGGCGCCGGTGGGGCCGGGGGGCTGCGGGTCGGGAGTGAGGGGGGCTGGGGGGCTGCGGGTCCGGCATGGGGGGCGCCGGCAGGGCTGTGGGGGGGGGCTGCGGGGCAGGAGTGGGGGGATCTGGGGGGGGCTGCGGGGCGGGAGTGGGGGGCGCCGGCAGGGCTGGGGGGGGGCGCTGCGGGGCGGGAGTGGGGGGCGCCGGCGGGGCTGGGGGGGGGCTGCGGGGCAGGGCCGGGGGGCTGCGGGCTGGGAGTGGGGGGAGCTGGGTGGGTGTGGGGTGGGAGTGGGGGGCAACGCCTGTGGGGCTGGAATTTCCTGTTGCAGCTTCACTGGGCAGCCGGAATCACCATAAAATTGTTTCCTCGTTTCCCCCCCGCCCCCAGCCAGCCAATCACCACCCCTAATGCAGGGCTGGGAGCCCGGACTCCTGGGTTCTCTCCTGGCTCTGGGAGGGGAGGGGAGGGGAGTGGGATCTGGTGGTTAGAGGGGGGGGGGGCTGGAAGCTGAGACCCCTGGGGGGCCATTCCCGTGGGGGGGGGCAGCCCAGCTCCTAGGGCCCGGGCCCAGGCTGGGGGGGGGGGGGGGGGGCGGGGTTCGCGGACAGAAAAGGCTCCGGACGCAGCCGCCTGAAAGGAGTAAAAAGGTTTTGCTTTATTCTGACCAGGCAGATTCGGCTCCGGACCCAGGCGTCCGGCAGACCCTGCCCCCGCTCCGGCAGCTGTGCACACAGACATCACAGATCGGGGCGGGACGGGGGATGGTGGGTCAGAGCAGGGGGGGCTGGGAGCCAGGACTCGTGGGATCTCTCCCCGGCTCTGGGAGGGAAGTGGGAGGGCTGGTGTTTGGGGGGCAGTGGGGGGCTCGGGGGCAATGGGATCTGCTGGGGGAGGAGGGGGAAGTCGGGAGATTGGGGGCCAGGCAGATCTGAGGTTCAGGGGGAAGGGGGGTTGGGGCTGTGAGGGGCTCGGGGGCAGTGGGGTCTGCTGGGGGGAGGAGGGGGAAGTGGGGGGCTCAGGGGTGGCGGGATCTGCTGGGGGGTGGGGGCCAGTGGGGGGCTTGGTGGCAGTGGGATCTGGGTTTGGGGGGCTCAGGGGGAAGTGGGGGGGCTTGGAATCTGCTGGGGCTCGGGGGCAGTGGGATCTGGGGGTTCTGGGGGAAGTGGGGGTCTCGGGATCTGCTGGGGGGGGAGAGGGGGGCAGGTGTCTCCCCTGCCAGACTCAGACAAACGATGAACTGACCAGACACGAATCACAGACACAACATAAAAACCACCCTGGGGGGAGCATCTGGGAGGGGCCTTTGTCGTCGTCCCCCCGCCTGACTCAGTGTCTTTGTGCTTCACGCCCCCAGTTCCGATCCTGGGGGGTCCCTGTAGGGCAGGGGGGGCTGGAGCAGCATTGGGGGACTCCCCAAATCTCCCCATTGTCTCAGCAGCCAGGCATGTCCAGGAGCAGCACCAGGGGCCCCCCTCTTTCCTGCTCTGTCGGGATGGGGGCTCCCCCAGTCCTGGAAAAGTGGGGGGCCCCGTGTCCTCCGATGGTGGCGACGTGGGGGAGGCAGGCTCCCCCCCACATCCTGGCACATGGGGGAGAAAGCGAGTCTCCAGGCCGGGCCCCGCCCCCTCAGACGGTGGTGACGGACAGCAGCGGGTTGTAGACCCGGTGCCCGTCGGCCGAGCGGGCGCCGTGCGCCAGCATCTCCTGGATCGTGATCCAATTGTCCAGGATACGGCGGCTGCGCTTCTTGAGGCTCTTGCGGTGGCTGAGTGCCAGGATGGTGAGCTGGTCGGGGGCCCCCGGGGCCCCCCCCGCCTCCCGCTGCCAGTCGAGCCGGCTCTGCAGCATGAGTTCCCGGCGCCGGCGCTGCTCCCGGGCCCGCAGCAGCTGCTGCTTGCGCTCCTCCTTGCTCCAGTACCGGCCCATCTTCATCTCGCTGACGGCGTCGTCGTCCGTGGTCATGCCGCTCCGCTCCTCCCGGATCTTCAGCGCCCGCGCCTTGAGCAGCCGGTCCCGGCCCGGGCGCCGGGTGCCCTCGCCCCGCGCCTTCCCCTTCCACTCCGCCCGGGCGCCGCCCGCCAGCCCGCCGGGCGCCGGGCTCTCGTCCCGCGCCCGGCGCGCCAGCCCGGGGCTGCCCTCCCGGGGGCGCCGGAGCCGGCCCGGCTTGGGCGGGGGGTCGGGGCGCGGGCCGGGGCTCTCCAGCAGCGGGGTGCTCCGGCAGCTCTCGCCCGTGTTGTAGGCGCTGGTGCTGTCCTTCTCCGAGCGCTCGGGCACCTCGGTGATGTCGGCCAGCGGGGCCGGGGGGGGCCCCTCGCCGGCCGGGGGGGGCCCCCCCTCCTCCTCCAGCAGCCAGGCCTTGAGGCAGCGCTCCCGCAGCCGCTGCATCTTCTGCGCCCGCAGGATGTTGCGGCATTTGAACTGCAGGTGCCGCAGCTCCTCCTCCAGCAGCACCGCGCGGTTGCGGTTGAGGTCGAGGTCCAGGCCGGGGTGCAGGGGGCCGGGGCCGTTCCCGTTGGCCAGGTGCCCCCGCAGCTCCAGCAGCTCCCGGTACCGCTCGGACTCGGCGTCCGTCAGCCCCGGCACCTCGGGCGCGGGCAGCAGCGAGTCCAGGCTGAAGTGGAAGTCCCGGGCCTGCAGCGGGGCCGGGCGACGCTGGGGGGCCGGGGTGCCGGCCGAGCTGGGGGGCTCGTCCCCCAGCAGGTCGTGCTCCGAGCTCTCCTCGTTCCGGGTGCTCTCGTCCGTCCGGCCCACCCCGCTGTCCAGCTCCTGGCTGTGGGGGAGCGGGGGGCCGGCGCTGGGCGGGGCGGGGGCCGCGGCAGGCTGGGGGGGCAGAGATGGGGGAGATTGGGGTGAAGCTGACTTTAATTCAGACGCAACCTGGCCCCCAGCACCCTGCCGAGCCCCCTGCCCAGCCCCCCGCCCCCCGGCTTCCCTTCCCCAGCCCCCCGGTTCCCCTTTCCCTGGCACCCCCGCCGAGCCCCCTGCCCAGCCCCCCGGTTCCCCGCCCCCCAGCATCCCTGGTCCAGCCCCTGCCCCTCAGCTCCCCCTGCCCAGCCCCCCGGCATCCCTGCTGAGCCCCCTCCCCATGGCTCCCCGTGCCCAGCCCCCTGCCCAATCCCCCACCCACGGTGCCCCAGGCCCAGCCCCCCGCCCCCCGGCTTCCCTTCCCCAGCCCCCCGGTTCCCCATTCCCTGGCACCCCCGCCGAGCCCCCCGGCTCCCGCTGCCCAGCCCCCCGGTTCCCCGCCCCCTGGCATCCCTGCTGAGCCCCCTCCCCATGGCTCCCCCTGCCCAGCCCCCTGCCCCCCAGCTCCCCCTGCCCAGCCCCCTGGTTCCCCACCCTCCGAGGGGCAAGGGGCCCTGACTGCCAGGGGAGAGCCCCTCTGCCCAGCCCCCTGCCCAGCCCCCTGCCAACCCCCCACCCCAGATACCCCCTGCCCCGCCCCACGGCGCCCCTCACCTGCTGCCCAGGGGTCGCTCGGGGTCTCATTTCGCGTTCGTGCTCAGAGCCGAAGTCGTCCAGGAAATCGTCACGGTCACTGTCCTTCCAGCGCCGGGAGAGCTGGGGGGGACGGGCGATGGGGGGCAGTGGGGAGTGAAACTGCAGCCCCCCCCACCAGTCATAGCCCCCCCGCATCCGTCCCAGGCAGGCCCCCCAATCCCCAACAGCCCCCTGATCCCCCCACTGGGGAAGGGTCAGCCCCCAACCCACCCTGTGCCCCCACCCCCATTCCTGCCTCTGGGACCCCCAAATACCCCCCTGCCTCCCACATCCTCCCAGCCCCCCAACTTCCACCTCTCCCCCTCAACCCCCACCCCCCAGTTCCCCCCAGCCAGCCCCCAAAATGCCCCCCCAACCACCCTGTGGGGGCGTCCATCACCTCGGTCTCGGGCCTGGCCAGCAGCAGCGAGATGTTCGTTTGTTGCTCCTGGGTCAGGATGGCGACGGCTTCCTCGCGGTCCTGGACCTGCACCCCGTTAATCTGGGGGGGCCGGGGGCCGAGTCAGCCCCCGTCCTCCAGCCCCCCTGAGCCCTCTGCACCCCCAGTCTCCCATCATCCCCCAGCCCCCCTGAGCCCTCTGCACCCCCAGTCCCCCGTCCCCCCTCGTCTCCCAGGCCCCCTGAACCCCCAGTCTCCCATCCCCCCTCGTCCCCCAGGCCCCCTGAGCCCTCTGCACCCCCAGTCTCCCATCCCCCATCCTCCATCGTCCCCCAGACCCCCTGAACCCTCTGCACCCCCAGTCCCCAGTACCTGAGCACCCCTGGGCCCTCTGCACCCCCAGTCCCCTGTCCCCCAGCCTCCTTCAGCCCTTTGTGCCCCCAGCCCCCCCGGCCCCCCCACCTGGACGATGCGGTCGCCCTCTCGGATGCGTCCGTCCTTGGCGGCGATGCTGTTGGGATTCACCTGAGGGGAGAAGGGGGGATGGGACCAGGACCCCCCCATGGCCCCAGCCCCTGACCTGCTCCCCCTCCCCCTCAGACCTCCAACAAATCACCCCCGCCCCCCACGGCCCCCCACAAGCATCACCCTGGTCCCCTCCGCCCCCACCCCAGCTCTTTGCCGCCATGGCCTCCCCATCACCCCCTGTGACGGAGCAGGGAGGGGGAGTGTTACGGGCACTCTGCATCGGTGCTGGCTGGGGGGGAATCTTGGGGTGACTTCACTTGGGGGGGCAACACCTAGACCCTATTCGGACACAGACTGGCTAACCTAGTGAGGAGGGCTTTAAACTAGGTTCGACGGGGACAGGTGAGCAAAGCCCACAGGTAAGTGGGGAACACGGAGACCCGGGAGATGGGTCGGAAACGAGAGGGAGTGTGGGCTATATTGTCAGAGAGAAAGGAGAGTCAGGACAAAACTGGGAGGAAAGATCAAACCAGTATCTTAGATGCTGTTGCGGAGTGTGGGGGAGTCAGGGCCCTGCACCCCTCTTCCCGAGATTCACTGCGACTCTCAACCAGCCAGTAAAGCAGAAGGTTTATTTAAGGACAGGAACACAGTCTCAAGCAGAGCGTGTAGGTACGACCAGACCCCCTCAATTAGGTCCCTCGGGGAGGTTCAGGGAGCTTAGACCCCAGCTTGGGGTTCCCTGCGTTGCACCACCCAGCCCCAACCGAAACTAAACTCCCAACTCCTCCCAGTGCTCCTCTCCTTTGTTCAGTCTCCCTGGCAGAAGGTGTTAATTCTTCCCACCCCCGTTCCTGGCTCAGGTTACAGCTCAGGTAGCTTCCTTCAAGGGAAGTCCCACATCCCCACTGCAACCCCCCTGCAACATTCCCAGGTCAAATCTGCCCTGCTCCCTGCTCCGTCACATCTCTCCCCCCTTCGAGACTGAACTGAGCGGGGTCACTCTGACCAGTGACCTGGGGAAGTTCAGGGCTCCCTCTCCGGGACAACACGTCCGCTATCAGGTTGTCACGTCCCTTCACATGGACCACGTCCATGTCATAATCCTGCAGGAGCAGGCTCCACCTCAGGAGCTTGGCGTTGGCTCCTTTCATCTGGTGCAGCCAGGTCAGGGGAGAGTGGTCGGTGTGCACGGTGAAGTGACGCCCAAAGAGATATGGCTCTAGTTTCTTGAGGGCCCACACCATGGCCAGGCATTCCTTTTCGATGGCCGCGTAGTTCTGCTCCCGGGGTAGCAACTTCTTGCTTAGGTACACGATGGGGTGTCTCTCCCCCTTTTCATCCTCCTGCATTAACACCGCCCCCAGTCCTGTGTTTGAGGCGTCGGTGAACACCATAAAGGGCTTGTTAAAGTCTGGGTTTGCCAGAACTGGGCCACTGACCAGAGCCTCCTTCAGCGCCCGGAGAGCCTCCTGGCACTCCTCGGTCCAGACCACTTTGTCTGGCTTCCCCTTCTTGCACAGCTCAGTGATGGGGGCGGCTATGGCGCTAAAGTGGGGCACGAACCTCCGATAGTACCCTGCCATCCCAATAAAGGCTTGGACCTGCTTTTTGGTTTGAGGAGCGGGCCAGTTTCTGATCACCTCCACTTTGGCTGGTTCCGGCTTTAGGCAGCCGCTTCCCACCCGGTGGCCTAGGTAGGATACCTCAGCCATCCCCACCTTGCACTTCTCCGGTTTTACGGTCAGCCCAGCCTCCTGGAGTCGGTCCAGCACTTGTCTAACCTGGGATATGTGGTCCTCCCAGGTCTGGCTAAAGACACAGATGTCATCGATATACGCCACGGCAAAACTCTCCATCCCCCTCAGTAGCTGATCCACCAGGCGCTGGAAGGTGGCCGGCGCTCCCTTGAGGCCGAAAGGCAGGGTCAGGAACTCATAGAGCCCCAGAGGGGTGACAAAGGCCGATTTTAGCCTGGCATCTGCATTCAGCGGCACTTGCCAATAGCCCTTTGTAAGATCCATGGTGGTAAGGTACCGAGCACCTCCCAGCTTGTCTAGGAGCTCGTCCGGCCTGGGCATGGGGTAGGCATCGGCTACCGTGATGGCATTGAGCTTCCGATAGTCCACACAGAACCGGATCGACCCGTCCTTTTTGGGGACCAGCACCACCGGCGAGGCCCAAGGGCTGGAAGACGGCTGGATCACCCCCAAAGCCAGCATGTCATTGACCTCTCTTTCCAGGTCCTGAGCAGTTTTCCCTGTGGCTCGGAAGGGGGGACATTTTATAGGCGGGTGCGATCCTGTCTGCACCCGGTGGACAGTCAGATTAGTGCGTCCAGGCTGGTTGGAAAACAGCTGTTGGTACAGATGCAGCACCCCTCCGATCTCAGCTTGCTGGGCAGGGGTTAGCCGATCAGAGAGGGGAATTGCTTCCAGGGGGAAGCCAACTCTTGTTCCAGGGAATAGATTTACTAAAGGGTCATCTCCCTGCCCCTCCCAATGTTCGCACACGGCCAACACCATATTCCCCCTGTTATAATATGGCTTCATCATATTCACATGGTACACCCGGTGGTGGTGTGCCCGGTTCGACAGCTCCACCACATAGTTTACCTTGTTTAGTTGCTTGACAACCTTGAAGGGCCCTTCCCAGGTGGCCTGGAGTTTGTTTTTCCTCACGGGGATGAGGACCATTACCTGATCCCCAGTGGCGAAGGCGCGGGCCCATGCTGTGCGGTTATACCAGACCTTCTGCTTCCTCTGGGCTCTGGCCAGATTTTCCCTGGCCAGGCCCATGAGCTCGGCAAGTCGTTCCCGGAAGGTCAGGACATACTTCACCACCGACTTTCCCTTGGGAGTGGCCTTCCCCTCCCATTCGTCTCTCATCAGGTCCAGGGGCCCCCTTACCCGCCTTTCATATAGCAGTTCGAAAGGTGAAAACCCGGTAGACTCCTGGGGTACCTTCCTGTACGCAAACAGCAGGTGAGGTAAGTACTTGTCCCAGTCCTGCGGGTGCTGATTTATAAATGTTTTTAGCATCATTTTTAGCGTCCCATTGAACCTCTCCACCAGCCCGTTGGATTGGGGGTGATATGCTGAGGCCCAGTTGTGCCGGACCCCACATCTTTCCCACAAGCACCGGAGTAGGGCCGACATGAAGTTGGACCCTTGGTCCGTCAAGACTTCCTTGGGGAACCCCACTCGGCTGAAAATGGTCAGCAGCGCATCCGCCACAGTGTCTGCTTCGATGGACGATAAGGGCACTGCCTCGGGGTAGCGGGTGGCGAAATCTACCACCACCAGGATGTATTTTTTCCCAGACCGGGTTGTCTTGCTGAGAGGTCCCACTATGTCCATGGCCACCTTTTGGAAAGGCTCCTCTATGATGGGCAAAGGTCTTAATGCTGCTTTCCCCTTGTCCCGGGCCTTCCCCACCCTCTGGCAGGGGTCACAGGATCGGCAGTACTGCCGGACGTTGGTGAAGACCCCGGGCCAGTAAAAGTTCTGTAGCAGCCTCTGCCTGGTGCGCCGGATCCCCTGGTGCCCTGCGAGAGGGATGTCATGGGCCAGGTACAGTAGCTTGTGGCGAAACTTTTGGGGAACCACCAGCTGCCTCCTGATTCCCCACGACTCCACTTTCCCTGGGGGAGCCCACTCTCGGTACAGGAACCCCTTCTCCCACAGGAACCTCTCCTTGCATCCTTTCCTCATGGTCTGTACCACACTGAGGTCAGCCAGGCCCCTTAGCTTCCGCAGGGAGGGGTCCTTCTGCAACTCGGCCTGGAACTCGGCGGCTGGGGAAGGGATGGGGACCTGCTCCCTCTCGGCGGCTGGGTCGGAAGCCCCAGCCACCCCGAGGCCTGTCCTTGGGTGTTCCCTCCCCACCCGGGAAGGGTTCGGTGCCTCCGGTGGGACATCCTTCCCAAGGTCAGGGCGTAGTGCCCCTCGCCGGCTCTGGCTACGGGTCACGACTAAGGCGGTCTGGGGGCTGCTTGGCCAGTCCTCTAGGTCCCCCCCCATCAACACCTCAGTGGGCAAATGGTGGTGCACTCCCACGTCCTTGGGGCCCTCCTTGGCCCCCCATTTCAGGTGTACCCTCGCTACGGGAACCTTGAATGGGGTCCCGCCCACCCCGGTCAGGGTCAGGAAGGTGTTGGGCACCACCCGATCTGGGGCCACCACCTCGGGCCGGGCCAGTGTCACCTCTGCGCCCGTGTCCCAGTATCCATAAACTTTCTTCCCATCCACCTCCAGGGGAACAAGGCACTCGCTCCGCAGGGACAGCCCCGCGCCAACCCTGTAAACGGAGAACTTTGAATCCGGAGCATCTGGCCCCCCAGAGAAGCTGGCCGGGGGCCCTTCTCTCTCTTGAGCAGTTGATAAGCTGCCAGCCCCTCTTGCGGGAGAAGCCTGCCCCTCGTCCGTCTGGGCCTTTACCCAGTTAACCCGGTGCGGGTTCGGTCTGCTCAGTCTGTCCTTGAGCTTGGGGCACTGGGCCCGAACGTGGCTTCTTCGGCCGCAGTAATAGCAGCTCATGTCCCGTGGGTCCCCTCGAGCCGGTCGGTTGTCCCTGATGCTGGGCATTCCCCGTGGGAGGGGATTCCCCATATTCCCCCTTTGGGAGGTCCCAGGGTGACTCTCTCTCTGCATCGCGGCGGGCCTGTTCCTTTGGGGCTCCTCCCTGCCACCCCCTGACCGGCTCTTTACAAACTCATCAGCCAGCTGCCCGGCGTGTCGCGGGTTCTCTGGCTTTCTGTCCACCAACCACAGCCTCAGGTCGGATGGGCACCGCTCATACAGTTGCTCCAGTACCAGCAGTTTGACCAGGTCCTCCTTCGTCTGGGCCCCATCAGCCCACTTGCTGGCGTATCCTTCCATGCGGACGGCTAGTTGCAGATATGAGATCTCAGGGGTTTTATCCTGACTCCGGAACCTTTCCCGGTACATCTCAGGAGTCAGCCCAAACTCTCGTAGCAGGGCCTTTTTGAATAGTTCGTAGTTCCCTTTCTCTGCCTCTCCCAGTTGGCGGTACAATGCCACGGCTTTGGGGTCCAGTAAGGGGGTAAGGACCCGGAGTCTGTCCGCGGGATCAACCCGGTGCAGCTCGCAGGCCGTCTCAAAGGCCTCCAGGAAGTCATCCATGTCCTCCCCCTCCTTGCGTGGGGCCAGGATGCACTTATTAAAGCTCCGTGCAATCCTGGGTCCCCCCTCACTCACCGCAGCCGGGGGTTCGCTGCCCTTCAATCTCGCCAGTTTCAGTTCATGCTGACGCTGTCTCTCATTTTCCTGTCTCTGTCTCTTATTCTTCTTCCGTTCACGCTGATGCTGTCTTTCTTTGTCCTCCCGTTCATGCTGACGCTGTCTCTCTTCATGCTGTCTCTGTCTCTCATTCTCCTCCCGTTCATGCTGTCTCTGTTGTTCACGATTTTCCAGCTCTCTCAGTTTTAGCTCTTTCTTCCATTCCAGCCAATTCCGCTCCACGGATGCCGAACGTCGCCGGGAGGATCCTCTGCTGGCCGGCGAGCTTCGCCGGGAGGGTCCCCTGCTGGCCGGGGGGGTCACGGCGCCCTCGGTATTTGCTGGGCTCCTCCCCACCCTTCCCCTAGGCATAGGAAGGAGGGGTCTCGGGAAGCCCTCAGCAGCCGGCTGACCACTCCCAGCTGGGACAGACACTGGTGCCTGCGCTGCATTTGCCAGGCTGCTTCCCTGAGACACAGGGATCAGTTCATTCGCGCGATCTTCCGCCTCCAGCTGGGCAATGAGCTGTTCTTTGGTGAGCCTCCCAATGCGCAGCCCCCTCTGCTTGCACAGCTCCACCAGGTCGCTCTTAAGCCGCTTGGCATACATCTTCCTGCTGGCCACTCACTGGCCTGTGTGCTCACAGCTCCCCACAGTTCCCAGGGGGACCCCTAGTGTGCCAGCCCTTCTCGAGGTCACCACCTCTCTGCCAGGGTCGAGCTGCAGACTCCTCCGCCCCTGGGACCACTCGCTGCGATCCCCCCGGGGGACCCTATTACTGCAAAAGTTCTTCTCGCTGGTTACACACTCCCAGGGGTAATAACTGTTTCTTTTTCACTCTTTCAGGAACACAGTCTTAAGCAGAGCGTGTAGGTACGACCAGACCCCCTCAATTAGGTTCCTCTGGAAGGTTCAGGAAGCTTAAACCCCAGCTTGGGGTTCCCTGCGTTGCACCATCCAGCCCCAACCGAAACTAACTCCCAACTCCTCCTGCTGCTCCTCTCCTTTGTTCAGTCTCCCGGGCAGAAGGTGTTAATTTTCCCCACCCCCGTTCCTGGCTCAGGTTACAGCTCAGGTAGCTTCCTTCAAAAAAAGTCCCCCCTCCTCACTGCAACCCCCCTGCAACATTCCCGGGTCAAATCTGCCCTGCTCCCTGCTCCGTTACAGATGCCTATATACAAATGCGAGAAGTATGGGGAATAAGCAGGAAGAACTGGAAGTGCTAATAAATAAATACAACTATGACATTGTTGGCATCACTGAAACTTGGTGGGCTAATACACATGATTGGGATGTTGGTGTGGATGGGTACAGCTTGCTCAGGAAGGATAGACGGGGGAAAAGGGAGGAGGTGTTGCCTTATATATTAAAAATGTACACACTTGGACTGAGGTAGAGATGGACATAGGAGACAGAAGTGTTGAGAGTCTCTGGGTTAGGCTAAAAGGGGCAAAAAACAAGGGAGATGTCATGCTAGGCGTCTACTACAGGCCACCTAACCAGGTGGAAGAGGTGGATGAGGCTTTTTTTAAGCAACTAACAAAATCATCCAAAGCCCAAGATTTGGTGGTGATGGGGGACTTCAACTATCCGGATATATGTTGGGAAAATAACACTGCGGGGCACAGACTATCCAACAAATTCCTGGACTGCATTGGAGACAACTTTTTATTTCAGAAGGTCGAAAAAGCTACTAGGGGGGAAGCTGTTCTAGACTTGATTTTAACAAATAGGGAGGAACTCGTCGAGAATTTGAAAGTAGAAGGCAGCTTGGGTGAAAGTGATCATGAAATCATAGAGTTTGCAATTCTAAGGAAGGGTAGAAGGGAGAACAGCAAAATAGAGACAATGGATTTCAGGAAGGCAGATTTTGGTAAGCTCAGAGAGCTGATAGGTAAGGTCCCATGGGAATCGAGACTGAGGGGAAAAACAACGGAGGAGAGTTGGCAGTTTTTCAAAGGGACACTATTAAGGGCCCAAAAGCAAGCTATTCCGCTGGGTAGGAAAGATAGACCACCTTGGCTTAACCACGAGATCTTGCATGATCTAAAAAATAAAAAGGAGTCATATAAAAAATGGAAACTGGGACAGATTACAAAGGATGAATATAGGCAAACAACACAGGAATGCAGGGGCAAGATTAGAAAGGCAAAGGCACAAAATGAGCTCAAACTAGCTACGGGAATAAAGGGAAACAAGAAGACTTTTTATCAATACATTAGAAGCAAGAGGAAGACCAAAGACAGGGTAGGCCCACTGCTTAGTGAAGAGGGAGAAACAGTAACAGGAAACTTGGAAATGGCAGAGATGCTTAATGACTTCTTTGTTTCGGTCTTCACCGAGAAGTCTGAAGGAATGCCTAACATAGTGAATACTAATGGGAAGGGGGTAGGTTTAGCAGATAAAATACAAAAAGAACAAGTTAAAAATCACTTAGAAAAGTTAGATGCCTGCAAGTCACCCGGGCCTGATGAAATGCATCCTAGAATACTCAAGGAGCTAATAGAGGAGGTATCTGAGCCTCTAGCTATTATCTTTGGAAAGTCATGGGAGACGGGAGAGATTCCAGAAGACTGGAAAAGGGCAAACATAGTGCCCATCTATAAAAAGGGAAATAAAAACAACCCAGGAAACTACAGACCAGTTAGTTAGTTTAACTGCTGTGCCAGGGAAGATAATGGAGCAAGTAATTAAGGAAATCATCTGCAAACACTTGGAAGGTGGTAAGGTGATAGGGAACAGCCAGCATGGATTTGTGAAGAACAAATCATGTCAAACCAATCTGATAGCTTTCTTTGATAGGATAACGAGCCTTGTGGATAAGGGAGAAGCGGTGGATGTGGTATACCTAGACTTTAGTAAGGCATTTGATACAGTCTCGCATGATATTCTTATTGATAAACTAGGCAAATACAAATTAGATGGGGCTACTATAAGGTGGGTGCATAACTGGCTGGATAACCGTACTCAGAGAGTTGTTATTAATGGTTCCCAATCCTGCTGGAAAGGCATAACGAGTGGGGTACCGCAGGGGTCTGTTTTGGGACCGGCTCTGTTCAATATCTTCATCAACGACTTAGATATTGGCATAGAAAGTACGCTTATTAAGTTTGCGGATGATACCAAACTGGGAGGGATTGCAACTACTTTGGAGGACAGGGTCATAATTCAAAATGATCTGGACAAATTGGAGAAATGGGCTGAGGTAAACAGGATGAAGTTTAACAAAGACAAATGCAAAGTGCTCCACTTAGGAAGGAAAAATCAGTTTCACACATACAGAATGGGAAAAGACTGTCTAGGAAGGAGTACGGCAGAAAGGGATCTAGGGGTTATAGTGGACCACAAGCTAAATATGAGTCAACAGTGTGATGCTGTTGCAAAAAAAGCAAACATGATTCTGGGATGCATTAACAGGTGTGTTGTGAGCAAGACACGAGAAGTCATTCTTCCGCTCTACTCTGCTCTGGTTAGGCCTCAGCTGGAGTATTGTGTCCAGTTCTGGGCACCGCATTTTAAAAAAGATGTGGAGAAATTGGAAAGGGTCCAGAGAAGAGCAACAAGAATGATTAAAGGTCTTGAGAACATGACCTATGAAGGAAGGCTGAAAGAACTGGGTTTGTTTAGTTTGGAAAAGAGAAGACTGAGAGGGGACATGATAGCAGTTTTCAGGTATCTAAAAGGGTGTCATAAGGAGGAGGGAGAAAACTTGTTCACCTTAGCCTCTAAGGATAGAACAAGAAGCAATGGGTTTAAACTGCAGCAAGGGAGGTTTAGGTTGGACATTAGGAAAAAGTTCCTAACTGTCAGGGTGGTTAAACACTGGAATAAATTGCCTAGGGAGGTTGTGGAATCTCCATCTCTGGAGATATTTAAGAGTAGGTTAGATAAATGTCTATCGGGGATGGTCTAGACAGTATTTGGTCCTGCCATGCGGGCAGGGGACTGGACTCGATGACCTCTCGAGGTCCCTTCCAGTCCTAGAATCTATGAAAACCTGAGCTGGGAGGGGGCTGGGGCCAGGTGACCCCTTCTGCCCAGGACACTGGAAAAAGGCCGGAGGAAGGGCTGGGGGGGCTGGAGGAGGGGCTGGGGAGTGGTGGAGATCAGATTGGAGCTGGCTAGGGAGACGGGGGGGCCCAGAACCGGGGTCTGGGCTCCCCACCCCCAGGATGGACCCGGCTGAGGGGTACTGGTCTCTGTCCCTACGAGCTCTGGCTCCCCCGTGTTCCCGGCGGCGAATAACCCTTCGCCGGGACTCGGAGGAAGTGGGGTGCAGGCCTGGCCCCCCCCCACCCCATGACACACCCCTCCCCCCACACCCCCCCCCACCTCTCCAACATAGATTCCCACGTCGTCCTCGTCGTCCGTCCGGTAACAAACCGTCAGCCCCAGCTTGTCCCGGTGGCTCGATTTGTACAATTCCACCTCCTGGGGGGACATGGGGGGGGTCAGATCCCAAATGGAACCCCCAGTTCCCCCCCGTTGTACTCCACCAGCCCCCGCCCCCTCCCAGAGCTGGAGAGAGAACCCAGGAGTCCTGGCACCCAGTCCCCCCACTCTAACCCACCAGCCCCCACTCCCCTCCCAGAGCCAGGAGAGAACCCAGGAGTCCTGGCTGCCAGCCCCCCTGCTCTAACCCACCAGCCCCCACACCCCTCCCAGAGCCAGGAGAGAACCCAGGAGTCCGGGCTCCCAGCCCCCCCTGCTCACCTCATACTCGAGTTCCTCTGCCCGCTCTGTCTCTGGGGGGCCCCCTTCCATGAACTCCACAGGGTCATAGTATTCATGCCCAAAGGGGGGGCTTTGGTGGAAGAGAATACAGATTAGGGGGGCTGGGCTAGCAGGGGCTGTGGGTGGGGAGTGAGGGGCAGCAGCAGAGCTGGGGGCAGGGGCAGGGTGGGCTGGCAGGGGCTGTGGGTCGGGAGTGAGTGGCACCGGCAGGGCTGTGGGGCAGGGCCGGGATGGCAGGGGCTGCGGGTCGGGAGTGAGGGGCACCGGCAGGGCTGTGGGGCAGGGCTGGGCTGGCAGGGGCTGCGGGTCGGGAGTGAGGGGCACCGGCAGGGCTGGGGGGCAGGGCTGGGCTGGCAGGAGCTGTGGGTTGGGAGTGAGGGGCACCGGCAGGGCTGTGGGGCAGGGCCGGGATGGCAGGGGCTGCGGGTCGGGAGTGAGGGGCACCGGCAGGGCTGGGGGGGCAGGGCTGGGGGGGCAGGGGGCTGTGGGTCGGGAGTGAGGGGCACCGGCAGGGCTGTGGGGCAGGGCCGGGATGGCAGGGGCTGCGGGTCGGGAGTGAGGGGCACCGGCAGGGCTGGGGGGGCAGGGGGCTGTGGGTCGGGAGTGAGTGGCACCGGCAGGGCTGTGGGGCAGGGCCGGGATGGCAGGGGCTCCGAGTCGGGAGTGAGGGGCACCGGCAGGGCTGTGGGGCAGGGCCGGGATGGCAGGGGCTCCAAGTCGGGAGTGAGGGGCACTGCTGGGGCACTCACAGCTCGGGGATCCCGAAGGTCTCCAGGGTCCCGGCGGGAGGGCTGGGGGGGCGCCGCCGGCCCAGCGCCAGCAGGTGCTCGAAGGTGATGTCCGTCTGCGTCCCGCTGTCCACCAGGGTGGCGGGGTCCCCGGGGGGGGCGGCCCCCTCCCCCCCGCCCCGCGCCCGGGGGCTGCGCCGCAGAACCTGGATGACCAGCGGCTCCTTGGAGCAGCGAAGGGCTTCCAGCGTCTGCTCCTGGGACAGCCTGGAGAGCTGCTTCCCGTTCACCTGGGGGGGGTAGGCGTGAGAGACCCCCAGAGCCCCCCGGATGGACACCGCCCCCCCCTCCAGCCGCCCCTCAGCGTGGACACCCCCTTCCCCCTCCCCCGCCCTGGGGTGTCTACCGGGACGAGTCCCCCGACTCCCCCCATCAGATCCTCTCCATCCTTGCGTTTCTGCAGCAACCGTTCCCATGGAAACTAGGAGGATTGATACAGGAGCAGGGAGTGTGTGTGGGGAACCATCCCCCCCCGAGCCCCCCAGCCCCGCCGGTGCCCCTCACTCCCGACCCGCAGCCCCCCTGCCAGTCCACCCACAATTAACTGCACCCAGATATCCCTCTCACACCGCCCGTCCCCCCTTCCCTGGCCTGCTGCAGTGAGATGGGGCTTTGAATTCTAAGCTAATCCTGCACCATACGCACCCGGGATCTTCCCCCTTCAGCCCCCAGGAACGACCCCCCGACTTGGCACAGGGGCTGGGCTATGGGGGCTGCGGGTCGGGAGTGAGGGGCGCCCAGGACTGGGGGGGCTGCGGGTCGGGAGTGAGGGGCGCCGGCAGGCCTGGGGGGGCTGCGGGTCGGGAGTGAGGGGCGCCGGCAGGCCTGGGGGGGCTGCGGGTCGGGAGTGAGGGGCGCCGGCAGGACTGGGGGGGGCTGCGGGTCGGGAGTGAGGGGCGCCGGCAGGGCTGGGGGGGCTGCGGGTCGGGAGTGAGGGGCGCCGGCAGGGCTGGGGGGGCTGCGGGTCGGGAGTGAGGGGCGCCGGCAGGGCTGGGGGGGGCTGCGGGTCGGGAGTGAGGGGCGCCGGCAGGCCTGGGGGGGCTGCGGGTCGGGAGTGAGGGGCGCCGGCAGGCCTGGGGGGGCTGCGGGTCGGGAGTGAGGGGCGCCGGCAGGCCTGGGGGGGCTGCGGGTCGGGAGTGAGGGGCGCCGGCAGGCCTGGGGGGGCTGCGGATCGGGAGTGAGGGGCGCCGGCAGGCCTGGGGGGGCTGCGGGTCGGGAGTGAGGGGCACTGGCAGGGTGGGCTGGGGGGGGCTGCGCGTCGGGAGTGAGGGGCGCCGGCAGGGCTGGGGGGGGCTGCGGGTCGGGAGTGAGGGGCGCCGGCAGGGCTGGGGGGGCTGCGGGTCGGGAGTGAGGGGCGCCCAGGCCTGGCTCAATGCAGGGGGTGCAGCTGCCCCAGCCCAAGCTATGGGGTTTGGAAAGGGGGTGAGCCGGGAACAGGGGCACCGGGGCTGGGGGACCCCAGGGGCTGGGGAAGTTCAGCCTGGTGGGGTGACGCTTGTGCGGGGGGCGGCTGCAGGGCTGTGAAATCCCCACTTGGGGTCGCGACCCCCCATCTCCGCAGAGGGACAGTGCCCGGCCGGCCTGGGGAACTCCCTGCCACAGGATACTGGGTGGGCCCCACGGCTCCCTGGGGTGACAGCCGGGGGGGTGGGCGATATTTGCCCTGGTCTGGTCGCTCGCTCTGGTACCGGACGACAGGACACTGGGCTGGACGGACCATTGGCCCTACCCAGTCCGGCCGCCCTGAGCGGTGGGGGGTGTGGCTGGGCGGGCAGGGGCTGCGGGTCGGGAGTGAGGGGCACCGGCAGGACTGGGGGGGCTGCGGGTCGGGAGTGAGGGGCGCCGGCAGGACTGGGGGGGCTGCAGGTCGGGAGTGAGGGGCGCCGGCGGGGCTGGAGGAATGGATGAGGTGGGGGGTTGGGGGTGGGGGAGATGGGGGACGGGGGAGGGGGAGACAGGGAGGTGGGGGATGGGGTGGGGGGGAGATGGGGGTGCATGAGATGGAGCTGGGGGAGGGTGACTGGATGGGGGGGGTCCCAGTCTGGGCAGTCGCAGCCCCTCCCCCATCATTTATTAATTCCCCCAGACCCAAAAACCAGCAGTGATGGGGGGGAGGTTGGTTGCTAGGCAACCTTCCTGAGACTGGTACCTGCTCCCTTCCCCTCCCTTCCCCCTGCGGCATCCCCCAGCCCCTCCCCCTCCCATCCTGCAGCCCCTTCCCCAGCCCTAGCGCCCCCCCCCAGCCCCCGCTTCCTACCCCCGGCCCCTCTGCAGCCCCCAGCCCGCCCCGCAGCCTCTGCCCCAGCCCCGCCCCCTTCCTGCACCCCCCCGCAGCCCCCAGCTCCCCCTCCCCGCAACCCCCAACTCTCCCCTCCCTGCAGCCCCCAGCTCCCCCCTCCCTGCAGCCCCCCCCGCAGCCCCCAGCTCCCCCCTCCCCGCAGCCCCCCCGCAGCCCCCCTACCTGCAGCATGACCTTGTATTGCTCCTCGGGCTTCTGCACCAGGCACATGTTACAGCCCATGGCGAAGGGGGGGGCGGGGGGGCAGGACGGAGAAGAAGGGGCGGGGGAGGCGGGGGGGCTCAGCCACCTCCCATCCTACAGGTGGGGCCGCGGGGGGGTCTCTGCTCCCCCGGCCCCCCCAACGGGCGGGGAGCGGGGTCACCCCCCCGGGGGCATGGCGGGGGGGGGCGAAGGGCGGGGGGGCGGCGGCGGGAGGGGGGCGAAGGCCTCGGGGGGCGGTGGGGAAGACGCGGCTGGTCGGGCGGCGGCGGCTCCGTCCCTGGCTCGGGGGTGGGTGGGGGGGGCGGTGGCTGGATCCCACCCCCCGCCCCTCGGCTCCGCCCCTCCGGCCCCGCCCCCTCCCCATCTCCCCCCCCCCCGCAGCCCCCTCCCGGACCCACGGCCCACCCCGTCTTCATACGCCCCCTACCCCGCCCCCTCCTGCCCCCCTCCCATCCCATCCCTCCCGCCCCTC
>JBAIFT010000175.1:0-83511 GCA_037349215.1 Graptemys geographica | reverse complement strand
GCAGCTCCTGTGACTCTGTGGCCGCAGAAGCGCAAAGAGGGAACTTGTGAGTGTGACCCGGCCCCCCGGGACCCCCCCGACCCTCAGCTCTGCCCCCCACATCCCTCCGCCCCTGAACCCAGCTGTGCCCCCCGCCCCCTGCACATCCCCCCCCAGCTGTGCCCCCGCCTCTGCACATCCCCCCAGCTGTGCCCCCCGCCTCTGCACATCCCCCCCCAGCTGTGCCCCCGCCTCTGCACATCCCCCCCAGCTGTGCCCCCGCCTCTGCACATCCCCCCCAGCTGTGCCCCCGCCTCTGCACATCCCCCCCAGCTGTGCCCCCCGCCTCTGCACATCCCCCCAGCTGTGCCCCCGCCTCTGCACATCCCCCCCAGCTGTGCCCCCGCCTCTGCACATCCCCCCAGCTGTGCCCCCCGCCTCTGCACATCCCCCCCCAGCTGTGCCCCCGCCTCTGCACATCCCCCCAGCTGTGCCCCCCGCCTCTGCACATCCCCCCCAGCTGTGCCCCCGCCTCTGCACATCCCCCCCAGCTGTGCCCCCCGCCTCTGCACATCCCCCCCAGCTGTGCCCCCGCCTCTGCACATCCCCCCAGCTGTGCCCCCGCCTCTGCACATCCCCCCCAGCTGTGCCCCCGCCCCTCCCCCCCCCCCATCCCCCCAGCTGTGCCCCCCGCCTCTGCACATCCCCCCCCAGCTGTGCCCCCCGCCTCTGCACATCCCCCCAGCTGTGCCCCCGCCTCTGCACATCCCCCCCAGCTGTGCCCCCGCCTCTGCACATCCCCCCAGCTGTGCCCCCCGCCTCTGCACATCCCCCCCCAGCTGTGCCCCCGCCTCTGCACATCCCCCCAGCTGTGCCCCCGCCCCCTGCACATCCCCCCAGCTGTGCCCCCGCCTCTGCACATCCCCCCAGCTGTGCCCCCCGCCTCTGCACATCCCCCCCAGCTGTGCCCCCGCCTCTGCACATCCCCCCAGCTGTGCCCCCGCCTCTGCACATCCCCCCCCAGCTGTGTCCCCCGCCCCCTGCACATCCCCCCAGCTGTGCCCCCCGCCCCCTGCACATCCCCCCAGCTGTGCCCCCCGCCTCCCGCCTCTGCACATCCCCCCCAGCTGTGCCCCCCGCCCCCTGCACATCCCCCCCAGCTGTGCCCCCGCCCCCCGCCCCTGCACATCCCCCCCAGCTGTGCCCCCCGCCCCCTGCACATCCCCCCCAGCTGTGCCCCCCCGCCCCCAGCCTCTGCACGTCCCCCCAGCTGTGCCCCCCGCCCTGCACATCCCCCCCAGCTGTGCCCCCCGCCCCTGCACATCCCCCCCCAGCTGTGCCCCCGCCCCCGCCTCTGCACATCCCCCCAGCTGTGCCCCCCCGCCCCCTGCACATCCCCCCCAGCTGTGCCCCCCGCCCCCCGCCTCTGCACATCCCCCAGCTGTGCCCCCCGCCCCCCGCCTCTGCACATCCCCCCCAGCTGTGCCCCCCGCCCCTGCACATCCCCCCCCAGCTGTGCCCCCCGCCCCCCGCCTCTGCACGTCCCCCCCTAGCTGTGCCCCCCGACCCCCCAGCCTCTGCACGTCCCCCCAGCTGTGCCCCCGACCCCCAGCCTCTGCACGTCCCCCCAGCTGTGCCCCCCGACCCCCAGCCTCTGCACGTCCCCCCAGCTGTGCCCCCCGACCCCCAGCCTCTGCACGTCCCCCCAGCTGTGCCCCCGACCCCCAGCCTCTGCACGTCCCCCCAGCTGTGCCCCCCGACCCCCGCCTCTGCACGTCCCCCAGCTGTGCCCCCGCCTCCCGCCTCTGCACGTCCCCCCAGCTGTGCCCCCCGCCCTCCCGCCTCTGCACGTCCCCCCAGCTGTGCCCCCCGCCCTCCCGCCTCTGCACGTCCCCCCAGCTGTGCCCCCCGCCCTCCCGCCTCTGCACGTCCCCCCAGCTGTGCCCCCCGCCCTCCCGCCTCTGCACGTCCCCCCCAGCTGTGCCCCCCGCCCTCCCGCCTCTGCACGTCCCCCCCAGCTGTGCCCCCCGCCCCCCAGCCTCTGCACGTCCCCCCAGCTGTGCCCCCCGCCCCCAGCCTCTGCACGTCCCCCCAGCTGTGCCCCCCGCTCCCCAGCCTCTGCACGTCCCCCCCAGCTGTGCCCCCCGCCCCCCAGCCTCTGCACGTCCCCCCAGCTGTGCCCCCCAGTTCCGGGTGCGAATCCCACTCTCTCTCTCTCTCTCTTCCCCCCCCCCCAGGGGTCGCTGCTTGGGGACCCCTCCCCGCCCATTATGGACGAGGTCGACAAGATCCTCATCCACTCACTCCGCCTCTCCGGAACGTAAGCCCCGCCCCTGCTGGGGGGCGCTGGGGGGCTGGGCGGTGCCGTGGGGCGGGAAGCAGGGTGGGGGGCTTAGTGGGGCTGGGCGCTGGGGGATGCCATGAGACTCAGTGGGGGACTCTCCCCTGGCGCTCAGGGCTGGGGGACGCCATGGGGCAGGAAGCAGGGTGGGGGGCTCAGTGGGGCTGGGGGGTGCCATGGGGCAGGGCGTGGGGCTCGGCAGGGGGTGCTCTTCCCACCCATCAGTGCTGGTCGAATTCTAGTGCTGGGCGAGCCGTCCCTCTGCGGCGTTCTGTGCGGCTGTTTCCTAGCTGCCGTGCCCCAGAGGTGGCTGCTGCGTGGCGCCGGGTCCCTGCCCGCCGTGGGAGCTGTGTGATGGCGGTTCCCGGCTCCCCACAGGCAGGTCCCTGAGGAGGTGCAGAGCCTGCAGGAGTTCACCACGGAACTGATCGTGGAGTCGGTAGTGCGATGCCTCCGCGTCATTCACCCGTCGGTGGGCGCCAGCCTTGGCCACGTGCTGCCCCCCGGCATGTCGGCCCGGTTCCGCGTCGGCACCAGCCTGGCCCAGGCCTGCCAGGTGAGAGACCCAGGAGTCCTGGCTGCCAGCCCCCCCGCTCTAACCACCAGGCCCCCACTCCCCTCCCAGAGCCGGGCAGAGAACCCAGGAGTCCTGGCTCCCAGCCTCCCCTGCTCTAACCACTAGACCCCACTCCCCGAGCCAGGCAGAAAACCCAGGCGTCCTGACGCTCTCCCCCCGGCCCCCCAGGAGCTGGGCTACCAGGGTGAGGTCGGGTACCAGACGTTCCTGTACAGCAGTGAGCCCGAGATCCGGCGCCTCCTGCTGTTCCTGGTGGAGAAGCTGCCCAGGGACGACGCTGAGGACGCCAGGCAGCCGGCCGGTACCCGGGGGGCTTGTGGGGTGTGGGGAGGGGCCTCACGGCGGGGTTGAAGGTGTGTCGGGGGGGCGGATCGGAGGGGGAGGGGGGATCTATGGGGTAGGAGGCAGAGGCCATGGCGGGGGGGGGGGCCGGCGGCACTGGCCGTGACCTTTGCCCCCCTTGCAGGGAAGTCGGCCGGGCTACTCCGTGCCATCGCCGCGACGATCAAGGAGCAGCTGGGGACGCCCTGGGTACCCCCCGCCTGCCGCACCCCCCGGCTACAGCGGCTGCAGGTGGGTCCAACCCCCCCAGATTCAGTCCCACGCATCCAGCCAGCGAGCCCTGTATCCCCACCACAGCCGGCGCAGCCCACGGGCCCATCTACCCCGGCGTCCCGGCTGGGTTCGGTCCCCCGGCAGCCACCTCCCATGGACTGAATGTGCATAATTGTATTCTAATGAATTCATTAATTACATTCTCCTGTCCTAGCCTAGAGTAAATATAATGCAGAATTTATCTCTACACCGTGATCTGTGACTATTAAACTTGACGTAACATATTGAATGTTATGTCTGGGACAATACTCCATTTCTGTTTCGCCTGTAGCTATAATGTACAATGTACCAGCGATCGTTTCTTTAATGAATGATGTAACGTATCGTTCGTGTATTGTACGTTTCCACCTGGCGTACTAAACGCGCTGATAATCTATTCGAACGAGAGCGGCGCCCAGTGCTAATCCGCGGTCGGGAAACGGGCTCTGGCGTAAGTGACTAGAACGATTTCGGTTGCAGAGACAGTCTGGACGGTATTAGTGTCTAGTGAAATAGAAAACCCAGAGCTGGGAACGAACTCGACACATTTCACGTAACACGAGGCGGGTGAATCCTCGTGTTTATAACACTGACGGATTCGGGGTCGAATTCCGTTGTCATTACAAACCTTCCTTCGGGTTAATGCCGGAGCGTCAGACGAGGCGGGTTGGGAGGACGGTGGATGGTTCAGGTTTGGGCCGTTAACCAGCTCGATCCAGTTCCGATCTCCCCGAAGGCGCTGGTTGGATTTCGGGGCGTTCGCTGCCAGGGCTTGGTCCAGCCTGCCCTGCCGGGGCCCCTCCCAAACCTGGTGCAGAGCTGAGCAGAAGTGGTTCTGCGGGCGGGACGGGACTTCCTGTTTTGCACCAGCATTGCCTCGCCCCCATCCGGTGGAACTGGCCCATCATTGTTCTCTATCTGCGAGGTGCTACCACCCCATAACCCTCCCCGCCCCTCCAGCTGGGATTCACCCCACAGGCGTCCCCTGGCAGCGCCCCCCTTTCCTCTCTCAAATGATCCTGTGGCAGGCAGTTCCACAGGCTAACGGCGTTGGTTTTCTCCCCACAGGGCACCTCTCTGCTGAAACCGTTTCACGCCCACCCCTTGGTCCTGCCTCGTGATTTGGGGCCGGTTGGTAGGTGACGTGAGGGGGGGGGGGATTGGGGCACAAAGGCATGGAGGGGGCATGGATTGAGGGGGAGTGAGTGGGAGCCGGGGCGGGCTTGAGGCAGGGGTGTGTGGATTGAGTTCGGGTAGGCTGGGGGGAGGGGTCTGTGGGCCCTGGGGGGCTGGATTGGGGGCACAGGGGGGCGTGTGTGGGAGCAGGGTGGGGTCGGGCTGGGGGCGTGGGTGGGAGGTGGGGGGCATGACTCTGGGGCAGGGGGTGGGCTCTGACCTCTATGTCTACCCCCCCCCCCAGAGCGCCGGGAGTTTTTCGGGGGGTTCCTGCCCCCGGTGCCGGCCCAGCCCCCCAGCCGGGCGCCGTGGCCCCCTCCCTGCTGGAGCGACACGCGGGCGACCTGGGGGCGCAGCACGACTGGGAGGCCGACTGGCAGAGCCAGGGGCTGGCGTCTCGCCTGCCCCCCAAGGTGAGGGGGGCGCTCTTGCCTGGATGTTTGTGGGGGGAGGGTTTGGGGTCCTCTGGCCCCCAGGAGTACATGCCTGGGGAGGTTGCTGCAGAGGGGTCCCCCAGTCGCACTGACCCCCCCCCCTCCCCCCAGGAGTACGTGCAGTGGAAGCGTCAGCGGCTCCAGCGCCGTCTGTTGGACCAGCTGCGTCAGGCCGCCCCCCCCACGGCGCCGCCGGCCCCCCCCAGCCAGGGGCGCCCGACCTGGCCCAGCTGCTGGGCATGGGGGGCACCGGGGGGCCCCTCGCCAAGGGGTCCCGCTTCAGCCACGCCCAGCGCCTGGCGCACGAACAGGTACCGGGGGAGTTGGGGGGCTGTGGGGCATGGGGAGGGGCTGGGGGGCTCAGAACTCGGGGTACTGGGCAGACTTTGGGTGTGTCTGGGCGGATGGGGGATTGTGGGGGTTAGGGGCTACCTAGGAGGTTGGGGGACACTTGGGAATTTGGGGGGCCGGGGAGGGAATGGGGGGTGGAGTTTTCCGGGCTCTGGAGGGACTCTGGGAAATTTGGGGGGGCGGTGGTTGGGGGGCTGAGGGGAGAGGCCCCCTGTGACTGCCCCCTTGTGGCCCCTCAGGAACTTGTGGGGCAGATGCAGGCGGCGGTGGAAACTCTCCCGTCTTCCAAGACCTCGGAGCAGGTAGCAGGGGGGACCCCAGTTCGGGGCAGGGTGGGGGGTGTGACGGGTTGGGTCACAGAAACCCCCTGGGAGCTGCCACCTGATGTGCCCAGACCACCTCTGCTTCCCTGCCCGCTCGGGGCCCCAGCCCCCCGACTTGCTGAGCCAGATCTGCCCGGCTACTTCCGCCCAGCCCCAGGGCCTGACCCATGCCCCACAGCCGCTCACAGGGGGGCTCCCGCCTTTAGCCCCCCCGACGCCCAATGGGGTCTAACCCCAAATCATTGTTTTACCCTGTGTAAAGCTTATGCTGGGTAAACTCATGAATTGTCCCCCCTCTATAGAGAGATGCATGGCTGTTTCCCTGCCCCCCCCCCCCGGTATTAACACGCACTCTGAGTTAATTAATAAGTAAAGAGTGATTTTATTAAATACAGAAAGTGGGATTTCGGTGGTTCCACGTAGTAACAGACAGAACAAAGTAAGTTACCCGGCAATATAGAATAAAACGCGCAAATCTCAGCCTAATACAGTAACACAACTGAGTCCAGATAAAATCTCAGCCTCCGAGATGTTCCAATGAGCTTCTTTCACAGCCTAGACCCCTTCCTAGTCTGGGCCCGACCGTCCCCGGCACGGCCCTTGTTCCAGCTCAGGGGGGGGGAGCTGGGGGGTTTCTCATGACTGCCGCCCCCTTTCTTCTGTCCCCCCCCTTATATCGCCTTGGCCCAAGGCAGGAACCCTTCGTCCCTCCGGGTCCCGTCCCCCCCACTGGAAAAGCCCCAGGGTTAAGATGGATTCCAGGCCCGGGTGACATGGTCACATGTCCTGGGAGCCCCCCAAGCCTGGCTCCCAGGGCCCTGCCTGCAAACAGAGCCACCCCCAGCCAATTGTCCCGGCTACTGGGAGCCACCAGGAACGGCCCCCACTTGGCATCATGACAACAGGCCCCCCAAGTTAGTTCATATTTCTAGTCCCAGATCCACGAGTGAGACATTTATACAGACACGACGGCCACGCTCCAGAGATTGTCCCGTACGAGAGCCCTTTGGCGTGAAGCATGTTCCAATTGCGTCATAGTCACTCCTTAGCATATTTTTATAAAATCATATGGCGTGCACAACGTCACAGGGGGTGCTTGCTGGAGAGAGGGGGACCCCCATAAAGAGCAGGGGAGGGGGAGCTCTCAGCAGTTGGGGGACGGGGGACCTCGATACAGGGTGCGGGATGGTGCTCTGGGGGACCCCAACACAACTGGGAGTTCAGAGCTCCCACCTGGCTGGTCGTTAACCCTGGACCCTAATGATGGCGGGTTCTCCTCCCCTGCCCCCTGATAGGACTTGGCCAGCTGGTGGGGGGGCTGTTCCCAGGGTGCTCCCCACTGCCCCTCCATGCTGGCCTAGAGACCCCGTCCTCTCCCTCCCAAGGAGGTGCAGGTGCGGCAGGAGGAGGAGCTGGCCAACCTGCGGGGGGAGCTGCAGCGCCTGGAGGCCGAGATGGACGCCGTGGGGGGGGAGGTGAAGGTCCTGGAGCTGAGCCTCAGCCAGGTGAGAGCCAGGGGCATTTCTCCATGGGCGGGGGGGCCATGTCTGGGGGGCCGGGCACCCTGATCTCTGCCCCCAGGCGGAGGCGGGGCCGGGGGGGGGTCGTGCTGCCCTGATCTCTCTGCTCCCAGATGGAGGCGGGGCTGAGGGGGACCCGGGGGGGTCGTGTTCCCCTGATCTCTCTGCCCCCAGGGGGAAGCGGGGCGGGGGGGGGGGGTCGTGCTCCCCTGATCTCTCTGCCCCCAGGGGGAAGCGGGGAGGGGGGGGGGGGTCGTGCTCCCCTGATCTCTCTGCCCCCAGGGGGAAGCGGGGCGGGGAGGGGGGGTCGTGCTGCCCTGATCTCTCTGCCCCCAGGGGGAAGCGGGGCCAGGGGGGTGCTGGGGGGGGTCATGCTCCCCTGATCTCTCTGCCCCCAGGGGGAAGCGGGGCGGGGGGGCTGGGTCGTGCTCCCCTGATCTCTCTGCCCCCAGGGGGAAGCGGGGCGGAGGGGGGGTCGTGCTCCCCTGATCTCTCTGCCCCCAGGGGGAAGCGGGGCGGGGGGGGGTCGTGCTCCCCCGATCTCTCTGCCCCCAGGGGGAAGCGGGGCGGGGGGGGGTCATGCTCCCCTGATCTCTCTGCCCCCAGGGGGAAGCGGGGCGGGGGGGGTCATGCTCCCCTGATCTCTCTGCCCCCAGGGGGAAGCGGGGCGGGGGGGGGGGTCGTGCTCCCCTGATCTCTCTGCCCCCAGGGGGAAGCGGGGCGGGGGTCGTGCTCCCCTGATCTCTCTGCCCCCAGGGGGAAGCGGGGCGGGGAGGGGGGGTCGTGCTCCCCTGATCTCTCTGCCCCCAGGGGGAAGCGGGGCGGGGGGGGGTCATGCTCCCCTGATCTCTCTGCTCCCAGGGGGAAGCGGGGCGGGGAGGGGGGGTCGTGCTCCCCTGATCTCTCTGCCCCCAGGGGGAAGCGGGGCGGGGAGGGGGGGTCGTGCTCCCCTGATCTCTCTGCCCCCAGGGGGAAGCGGGGCGGGGGGGCTGGGTCGTGCTCCCCTGATCTCTCTGCCCCCAGGCGGAGGCGGGGTTGCGGCAGCAGCGGCTGGCTCTGGGGGGGCGCAAACAGACCCTGCAGGTGAAGAGCCGGGCCCTGGAGCTGCTCCCCCAGGCTGAGAACAACCTGGCCAAGCTGCAGGTACTGGGGGGGGGCTGAGCCCGGGATGGACGGGCTGCGGGGGAGGGGTATCAGGGAGGGGGCTCTGGGGTGCACTTGGGGAGGAGGAAGTTTGTGGGAGTGGGCCCGGGGGGCTGGGGGGGGTACGCTGGGGGGGCACTGGGGTTGGAGGGGGGTGTGCAGGGTTAAGGGGATAATGGGAGGATGGGGTCTTAGGGGGCCTGGGAAGTGGGGGGGCCGGGAGGACAGGGGATGTTGGGGGGGGGCCTGGGAAGTGGGGGGGCCGGGAGGATGGGGGATGTTGGGGGGCTGGGAAGTCGGGGCGGCGCTGACCCCCCCGCCCCCCCAGCTGCTGGTGGAGAGCAGCGCTCAGCGCCTGGTGCACCTGGCCGCGCAGTGGGAGACGCGCCGGGGGCCGCTCGTGGATCAGTATCGTCACCTCCGGGCCGCCCGCCATTCCCGCCAGGTGAGCTTGGGGGCGGGGCTTCTCCGCGGGGGCGGGGCTCCTCGCTGGGGGTGGCCCCTCCTCTGCTGACCCCCCCCCCCCCTGTCCCCCTGTAGCTGGAGTCGACCCGGCGCGTCTCGGAGATCCAGGCCCTGCACGAGCGAGGCCGGAGCGCGGCTGCCGAGGCCCGACGCAAGGAGGATCTGTGCCGGCAGCTGGTGGGCGGGGCCTCTGGCGCGGGGGTGGGGCCTCGGGGGGGGCGGGGCCTGGCACAAGGCCCGGGGTGGGTGAACTGGGCACGCGCCCTTTGCATGCCCACCTGGGGCTGGCTGGGTGTGATTTGCACGCCTGCCCGGGGGGGGTGGGAGGGGCTCTTTGCACACCCACCTGGGGCTGGCTGGGTGTGATTTGCACGCCTGCCCGGGGGTGGGGGCCCTTTGCACGCCCACCTGGGGCTGGCTGGGTGTGATTTGCACGCCTGCCCGGGGGGTGGGAGGGGCTCTTTGCACGCCCGCCTGGGGCTGGCTGGGTGTGATTTGCACGCCTGCCCGGGGGGTGGGGGGCCCTTTGCACGCCCGCCTGGGGCTGGCTGGGTGTGATTTGCATGCCCAGATGGGGGGTGGGAGGGGCTCTTTGCACGCTGGTTTTGCACCTCCCCGGGCGCAGCCGCGGGAGAATTGAGGCTGGGCCCGGGGGGGGCTGGGGCAGACGCTGACCCCCCGCCCCCCCAGCTGACGGAGCTGGAGTCGCTCCCCAAGGACGTGTCGCGGGCGGCCTACACGCAGCGCATCCTGGAGATCGTGGGCAACATCGGCAAGCAGAAAGAGGAGATCACCAAGGTACCTGCCCCCTCCCCCGGCTGCAGCGGTGCTGGGGCGGCCCCCCCACGCCATGGCAGCGGTAGTAGCTCTCTCCCCCCGGCCCCCAGATCCTGTCGCACACCCGGGCCCTGCAGAAGGAGATCAACGGGCTGACCGGGAAGCTGGACCGGACCTTCGCCGTCACCGACGAGCTGGTCTTCAAGGTGGGAGGCCCCTGGGGGAAGGGCGGGGAGAGGTGGGGTGCCGGGGGGGGCCGTACGGGGTGCTCCCCTGGGGGTCACTGGGGGGAGAGGTTGTGGGGGGATCCCCAAAGAGGCCCCCTGGGGGGTAGAGAGAGGAGGGTGAGCAGGGGGCATGGGGGGGCTGGCTGGGGGGGTAAGGTGGGGGAGGAGCGGAGTTCCTGACCCCCTCTTGTCTCTGTGCCCCCCCAGGATGCCAAGCGGGACGAGTCGGTCCGGAAAGCCTATAAGTACCTGGCCGCTCTTCACGAGGTGAGTGTGGGGGGGCAGAGCTGGGGGGTGGGGGTGTCGCGGGGGGGCAGAGTACGGGGGATGGGGGAAGCTGCTGGAGGGGCCACACCTGGGGGGTGGGGGTGTCTCGGGCAGGCAGAGAGGGGGCAGCTCTCATAGGCTGGGGGGGCCTGGGGGTACCAGAGACCCAGGAGTGGATCTAGGGGACCAGTGTGGGGGTGGGGCTGCCGCAGCCTGGGGGGGGGCTCATTAACCCCTGTCCTGCTGCCCCCCTGCGCCCCCCCCAGAACTGCAGCCAGCTAATCCAGACGATAGAGGACGCGGGCGCCATCCAGCGGGAGATCCGGGACCTGGAGGAGCAGGTGAGAGTCGGGGGGAACAGGCCCGGAGGCTGGGGGGGGGGGCAGGGGGCCCTCCTGGCTCCAGCGCTGAAGGAGTTAATCTGTCCCCCCCAGATCGAGAGCGAGGGGGCCAAGAAGACCTTGGCCAACCTGGAGCGGATCCTGGGCGACTACCGGGCCCTGCGGCAGGAGAACGCGGCACTGCTGGGGAGGAGCCGGGACCCCTGAGACGGCTGCATATAACGCCCCTCCGCTGGGCCCCCCCATTCTCCACTGCCCCCACCCCCAGCTGCCGGGGTGACCCCCCCATTTCTCTCCCTGCCAGCTGCGGCAGCAGACCCCCCCCCCCCCCCAAGCAGTAGCTGAGTCTGGGCGCTGGATTTTGCTCCCTTTATTCCCCCCAGCCTCGGCCCAAGGTGGCTGTGGCAGGGGTGCAGCGTGTCCCCCCCCCCTTCCCCTCCTGGAACGAGGCCAATAAAGTCCGTGGTTTTGCAGGCAGCTCCTGGGTCCAGTGGTGGGGGCCCCGTCCGTCCGTCCCCCCCCCGCATTCATGGGGGGTCTCAGCCCCTGGAGCTGCCCTGGGGGCGTCTCATCGGGTGGGGGGCGTGAAGGGCAGGGGGGGCAGCAGGTGCTTCAGCTCCAGGTACCTGGTGGGGGGGGGGGGAGAGAAAAGGTGAGGAGGGAAAGGGGCGTGGCTAGCATATTTTGGCCTGGCCCTCCCCAGATGGACCCCCCCTGGGGGTGTGGCTAATGGCTGGAGCCCCGCCCTCTCCTGCTGGTCCCTAGGGCGTGGCTAATGGCTGGGGCCCCGCCCACCCTGCTGGATCCCTGGGGGCGTGGCTAATGGCTGGGGCCCTGCCCACCCCATGCTGACCCCCCCCTCTGGGGCGTGGCTCGCGGGAGGCCCCGCCCACCCCGGGGCACCGTACGGGGGAGGTCGCTGGCTCCGCTTCTTCTGGAACTCGGCCTCGTCCACGGTCCACACGGCGCCTTTCACGTGCTCCACTCGCACGAAGCACTTGTGCAGGCTCAGGTTGTGTCGCACGGCGTTCTGGGGGGGGGAGGGGGGTCAGGGGAACTGCAGCCCCCTGAGTGCCTAGTGCCCCCCACTCCCGACCCACAGCCCCCCCCCACCGGCGCCCCTCACTCCCGACCCACAGCCCCCCCAGCCTGCCCCACTGGTGCCCCTCACTCCCGACCCACAGCCCCTTAGCTCTGCCGGCGCCCCTCACTCCTGTCCCACAGCCCCTGACAGCCTGGTCCTGCCCCCCCCCCAGCCCTGCCGGTGCCCCTCACTCCTGACCCACAGCCCCCCACACTGGTGCCCCTCACTCCCGACCTGCAGCCCCCTGCCAGCCCAGGCCTGCCCCCCCAGCTCTGCCGGTGCCCCTCACTCCCGCCCCGCAGCCCCCTGCCAGCCCAGCCCTGCCCCCCCCAGCCCCGCCAATGCCCCTCACTCCCGCCCCGCAGCCCCTCACCTTCCAGGTGGCCGTGTTGTAGCGGAAGTAGCCAAACATGCGGCTGAACCACTGATAAATCTCGTTCAGCGTCAGCTGCCGGTGGGGGGATCCCAGAATAGCCTGTGGGGCAGACGGGGGCGGTCAGGGCTGGGGGGAGCCCGTTCCCCTCAGGCGCTGGGGCTGGAGGGGGCCCCCTCTCGTGGCTGGGCAGGGAAGCTGAGGGGATGATAGAGGGGTGGGGGGAAGGGTGGGGCGGGGGAAGGGACCAATGGGGTGGGGGGGGGAGCAGGCGCTCACCCAGCGGATCAGCATCGCGTAGGTAAAGGGCGGCCGGGCCCTGCTGAGCCGATAAAACTCCAGCGTGGGGCCCAGGTCTGGGGTGGGGAGGAGAACAGAGCTGTCAATCATGCGGGGTGATGCGCCCCCCACCAGGCTCAGTGTTACCCCCTCCCCTGGCGAGCGCTCACCCCGCGGGCTCAACACTGACCCCCCCCCTCCCCTCCCCTCCCCTCCCAGAGCTGGGAGACAGCCCAGGAGTCCTGGCCCCCAGCCCCCACTTTCCTCCCAGAGCCAGGAGAGAACCCAGGAGTCCTGGCTCCCAGCCCCCCGTGCTCTAACCACCAGCCCCCGCTCCCCTCCCAGAGCCAGGAGAGAACCCAGGCGTCCGGTCCCCCAGCCGCTCACCTGAGCAGACACCTGCGCCGTGGCTGACCCAGGGGTGGGTCTGGGGGGTCAGTGGTGTCTGCAGCGCCCCCTTCTGGGCGGGGAGGGCGGCTTCTGCCCGGGTCCAGCCCGAGGGGGTGGGGGGTTGGGAGGGGCAGTGCTGGCCCTTCGCTGACATTGCCTGGGGGGGAGAGGGGCAGGTAAGTGATATGGCCCCCCGCCCCATGGATTCTGACTGCGACCCCCTGGGCCTCAAGCCCCACCCCCACTCCATCTTCCCCCCCCCGCCCAAAACTCAGACACCACCCCTGGGCTCTGACCCCTTCTCCCCCCCCTGCCCCGGCTCTTACTGGGTCGAGGGTTCGGTCCCTGGCATCCGTCGTGGCCAGCTGGGCCTGCATGGCCCTCAGGCGCCGCCGCTCCCGCTCCAGCTGCGGGGGGATAGAGGGGGACACGTGAGTTGGGGGAGCAGGAAAGGGGGGGGATTGAGGGGAAGCCTCCTGTCCTACAACTCCCACACTGCACCAGGACTACAACTCCCATGATGCACCTGGATGACAACTCCCATGATGCTCTGCAGTGCCACTAGGGCAGTGGTTCGAGCTGCCCCTCCCTCCGGGCAGGAGCCGTCGAGACCCTAAATGCCTGTGACAGGGGAGCCTCCCAGGGCAGCCCCCCACGATCTCCAATGCCGGTGCCCCTTGACCCCAATTATCCCCCCAGTCTCCTCTCCCCAAGGCAGCGCCCAGCTGCGATTGTCCCCCCCCCCGCCTCACCTGCTCCTCCAGGTGCTCGACCAGCTCCCTCTGCCGTTGACACTGGGCTGCCTTGTCCTGCGCCCAGAGCGCGTCCTGCCGGGGGCGTCTGCCGAGACCAACAGCTCAGTTGGTGTTCCCCACCCCCCCACACCAGTCCACCCCCCCCGAGCTGGGAGAACCCAGGCGTCCGGGCTCCCAGCCCCCACTCCTCTCACAGAGCCGGGGAGAACCCAGGTGTCCGGGCTCCCAGTCCCCCCCCCCCCCCGCTCTAACCACCAGGCCCCACTCCCCTCCCAGAGCCAGGAGAGAACCCAGGAGTCCTGACTCCCAGGCCCCCTCCTGAAGCACTCACCTCTCATGCTGCCCGCTGTGGTCCCTGGGGCTGGGGCAGCGCTGTGGGGGGGACCGGTCCGGGGAGTGGGGGGCGTAGCGGGGGGCAGGTGGGTCCCTCGGAATCCACTCCATGCCCGTTATGTTCATCCCTGGAACGAGGGGGGGCGAAACTGTTGTCCTTAAAGCACCACCCAGGATCTTTTCAGGGGTGAGGCAAAGTGCCACGTTTATTAGTAATATAGGTATTCCTTCACCCTGCACCCTATGCATCGGGTCTCACTCACACTCACACACACACTCTCCCTCTCTCTCACACACACACACTCACACTCTCTCTCCCTCTCTCTCTCTCACACACTCACTCACTCACTCTCTCTCTCTCTCACACACACACAAACTCTCTCTCTCCCTCTCTCTCCCACTCACACTCTCCCTCTCTCTCTCCCTCTCTCTCCCACTCTCCCTCTCCCTCTCTCTCTCACACACACACACACTCTCCCTCTCTCACACACACACACACTCACACTCCCTCTCCCTCTCACACACACTCACACTCATACACACACTCTCTCTCACACACACACACACTCTCTCTCACACACACACACACTCTCTCTCTCCCTCTCTCTCTCTCTCACACACACACACTCTTTCTCTCTCTCTCTCTCTCTCACACACACACACACACACACACTGTTGTTACTAACGAGTTGCTCCCCTTCACTGCACTGGCCAGGTGACTTAGATGTGGGGCAGGAGGTGGGTAGTCGATCCGAATCGACGCTCCCACGTTGACAAGATGAGACCCCAGGTCCTCTGCAAGACACCTCACTTTTAGAGTGGCTTCAAAATCTGTGTCTGTGTCCGTGGGTCCTTTGTGCTGCTCCCTCTGGGGTGTCCCGGGGCCATTCACAGGGGGGTTCCCAAAAGCAGGTGCTGACGTCTGACCCCCAAGGCCGGGAGTGTGTCTGATCTCTAGTGAGCCCCTGGACATGTTCCTGGTCCTTGGTCTGGGTCTGGCTCCAGCCCCTCTCCCAGGGGTGCCGCCTTCCTCAGCCCTCCTCGGTCATTCAACAGGGCCATTGATCAAGGGGGGGAAGATCTGGTTCTACTCCCAGCAAAAAGACCTGTTTCTTCTCTCTCGTCTATGCCAAGGGCTATCACATTACAGCGAGGGCAACGCAGAGCTCCTACGTCAGGCCCGGATACAGTCTCGTGAAAACCGAGGTCCCACGGGGGTAGCCCCCTGTGACGAACTGGGCCTGTTCTTACTGTGGTGTGTGAGTGCTGACAGGGGAGTGTGGCTAGGATAGTCTGCATTGGAGGATGGGAGACTGACCGGAGAATACCTGAGCGTGTAACATGAGAACCCAGGAAGGGGTTAGAGGCCAGGTGACACCTTTGCCCAGGAACTGGACAAAGGCTGTGGGAGGGGTCGCGGAAGGCAGAGTGCTGGAAGCGGGCTTGAGAGATGGCGGGGAGGCAGAGATGGCTCTGACCCCCTGACCCCCAAAGGGGGGTGGGCTGGGATGCCTTGGGACCCCCAGATGGACCTAACTGAGGGGGGCCCTGTTGTCTGTGCCTGCAAGACCTGTCTTGGACTGTATTCCTGTCATCCAAATAAACCTTCTGCTTTACTGGCTGGCTGAGAGTCATGGTGAATCGCAGGAAGCCGGGGGTGCAGGGCCCTGAGTCCCCCAATACTCCGTGACACCCCCCGACAAGGTGTGACGAAGAGGCGCAATGTAAACTCATGAACGTTATCAGAGATTTATCTACCAAATGGGGGGAGGACCAGGGCACCGGGCTGCTCTGCCCCCCCCCACCAGACCCCCCCCCCCGGCACCCTACACCCCGCCACCCCCCGGTTACCGTGTGTCAAGCCGTGGTGGGACCTCACCACCAGCACGCCCGGGGGCTGCAGCTGCAGGATGGGGGGGCGGGCGCCGGGCTCCGGAGAGATCTGGGAGGGGGAGGAAAGTGAGGGGGTGAATGGGGGGTAGAACCCAGGAGTCCAGGATCCCAGCCCCCCTCCCCCCCCGCTGTTACCACTAGTCCTCCCTCCCCTCCCCTCCCGTCCCAGCACCAGGGAGAGAACCCAGGCGTCCGGCGGTACCTGTTGGATGAGCAGGGCCTGGCGCTGGGTGTCCTGGAGTAGGGCCTGGAGGTGGGGGGTGGTTTGAGGGTCCCCCATCACCAGGGGGTACGGTGGCACCTGTGGGGCAGACAAGGGGGGTGCTCTCAGTCCTGGGGGGCGAGGGAGGTAGGCTGCCCCCTCTGTGCCCCCCCCAGCCATGTGGGAACCCACCTGCTGCTTCCTGGCGGGGGCGCGGGATCCGCGGGTGAGCACCGTGGGGCGGTTCTGGGCTCTGCCAGTCGGGCTGGTGGGGTTGTCGCCATGGGGCACGCGGGATGCCGTGGGGCTGGGCATCGGGGCCTGGCACAAGCTGTGGGGAGAAAGGGCAGGTGAGGGGGTGGGAGAAGCTACAAGGAAGCACACGCATGTGTGACTGGTCACACTGCTCACGTGTGATCCGTGCAACACGTCACATGTACACGCACGGAGGAGACGCATGCCTGTCACGGGGAGCACACACATGTGAGTGGTTTCCCATGGTGTGGGGGTCACCAGGCGCACGGAGCCGTGCAACATGTGATGGGTGGCTTCACGGTGAGCGTGCAGGCACACTGGTGCGTGTGCGAACCACGCAATGTGTCCTGTGTGGCCCCATGGGGAATATGCGTGTGTGGGTCTGAGTGGTGTCACACGCAGGGGCCGGGAGCCGCCGGGCCCAGACGGACCTTAGCAGCCCTCAACCTCCCTGACGAGCAGCGGGGCTAATTAGTGACCCCAGCTGGGGGAAACGGGCCTTGATGAGCCAGACACGTCTGAGCCAGAGCTGGGAGAGGGGGGCAGGGGGCGGATGTGGGGTGAGAGAGAGGGAGAGATTGGGGGCTGGGAGGGCTTGTTAGAGGGATGGAGAGGGTGGGGGGCTGGTTGGGAGGGGCTGAGGGACACCCGAGGGGGGCAGCAACCTGTGGGTCTGGCTGTGGGGTTTTGAGCGACAGACCCCTGACAGCGCCACCACCTGTGTCCGGGATCCAGCGTGCCTGTGATCTGTGCGACGGGTCACGTCCTGGGACACGTGCGTGGCTCTGTAGGAGTCATGTCTTTGCCCCCGTGACTGCCCAGGGCCGCGCAGCCTCGTGACACGCGTGGGCCAATGGGATCTATGGCCCGTCTCACACGGCCAGTGCACGGAGCCCTCTCGTGGTTCACACTCGTGTGGACCCCATGACATGCATGCATTTCCTCCGTGTGCTCGGGGCCCTCCCACACCGGCCCAGCGGGGCTCATGTGTCATTGTGAACATGCCTGGACACATGACACACTCTCCGGATGGGCGGCCCCGGATTGTGGGTGAGAGCAGAAACACAGCGACGGGGGGGGGGGGGGGGGGGGCAAATCCAGACAGCGCCCCCATATTTCCCCCACACCTTGAGCCCTGCACCTCCCACCGCGCTCTGACCCCCAGCTATAACCTACCCCTGCAAGCTCCACACAGCCCCCCACGCCCCTTCCTGCCCCCAACCACTAGCCCCCACCCCCTCCCGGAGCTCGGGAGAGAACCCAGGAATCCTGGTTCCCAGCCCCCCTGCTCTAATCCACCAGCCCCCACTCCCCTCCTGGAGCCAAGGAGAGAACCCAGGAGTCCTGGCTCCCAACCCTGCCCGCCTCCCCCTGCTCTAACCACTAGACCCCACTCCCCCGCCCCCAGGGCAGGGGCTGCTTCGAGCTGCTTCCCGGCAGCGGGGGCGGGGCCGGGGCCAGGTTCCGAGAATCGGGGTGACGTCCCGTTTGGCCCCCGCGTCCGATTTCTCACCGTGGCCCCCGCTTCCCAGACGTCACGGAACCCGGCCACGTCAGCGGCATGAGACGCGGAGCCTGGGGGGTTAAATCTGGGGTGGCCCCCCCGAGCCTCAGCACGCACGGAGCTGGGGGGTGCAGCCTGCTGACCCGAGGCCCCCAGCCTAGCCCCACGGGTCTGTGGGAGGCTGAATTTCACACACACACACCTGCCCCGATCCTCCCCAAAGCTCGAATCACGCTAGGCCTGGAGAGATCGCACACGAGTAACCAGCTCCGGTCTCACAGGCCCCACTCCGCTCCCAGAGAACCCAGGCGTCCTGGCTCCCAGACCACCCGCACGCTCTGAGCAGCAGCCCCCACTCCCCTTCCAGAACCGGGGAGAGAACCCAGGAGTCCTGGCTCCCAACCCGCCCCCCCCGCTCTAGCCACCAGCCCCCACTCCCCTCCCAGAGCCGGGGAGAGAACCCGGGAGTCCTGGCTCCCAGCCCCCCCTGCTCTAACCACCAGCCCACACTCCCCTCCCAGAGCTGGGGAGAGAACCCAGGAGTCCTGGCTCCCAGCCCCCCCTACTCTAACCACCAGCCCCCACTCCCCTCCCAGAGCCGGGGAGAGAACCCAGGAGTCCTGGCTCCCAGCCCCCCCTACTCTAACCACCAGCCCCCACTCCCCTCCCAGAGCCAGGGAGAGAACCCAGGAGTCCTGGCTCCCAGACCCCCCTGTTCTAACCACCAGCCCCCACTCCCCTCCCAGAGCCAGGGAGAGAACCCAGGAGTCCTGGCTCCCAGCCCACCCTGCTCTAACCCACCAGCCCCCACTCTTCTCCCGGAGCCAGGGAGAGAACCCAGGTGTCCGGGCCCCCAGTCCCTGAGCTGGGTATTTCTCCCCGGTTCCGGCGGCTGCAGTTTGTGTCCTGGGGGTTTTGTGGGCCCGGTGGGCGTCCACTGGGGGATTGGAAAGCGGAGTCGGGCAGGGGCTGGTTCAGCCCGGCCGGGGTCCCCTCCCCTGTGGTGCGAATGCGAAATTCAGCTCCCGGCCGCACGCTTGAGGGGCCTCTACAGCCAGACGGACCCAGGCCGGAGTCTGTGTCCCAGGAGCCGGGTGGGAATCGGGAGTTCGAGTCTGGATCAATCCACAGGGCTGGGATGCGGGCACGTCGCGTTATTCAAATCCTGCTGTTTGGCGGGGTGGCTTGGCTCCGAATCCAGCCCTGGGCCTACTGCGCTCAGGAGTGACTCTGGAGTCACCCTGGGGGGCTTGGCTCAGAATCCAGCCCCGCTCCTAGTGCAATCAGGAGTGACTCTGGAGTCACCCTGAGGGGCTTGGCTCAGAATCCAGCCCTGCTCCTACTGTAATCAGGAGTGACTCTGGATTGAGCCCAGGGGAGCTGAGATCAGAGCTGAGTCCTGTCCCCACTGAAATCAGGGGTGAATCTGGATTGACCCTGGGGCAGACCTTAAATCAGCCAAACGACTCCCCCTGTGTCCCGACAAGACCGACGGGCACCTCCGGCCTGCCGGGGCGCGCCCCGAGCCCCCCCCACTCACCGCTCGGCGCTCCTCGGCATGCCGGCTGGCAGGGGAGCAGTGTGAAATGCGCCCCGCAGGTGGGGATTTATAGGGCGGCCCTAGAGCGGCCGCGCTGCCGAGGTGCCGGTGACTCAGTGGAAACGGAGCACCAGGGCGGCGTGCCCCGCGTGCCCTTTGTGGGGGTTTTTTCTTTGCTCGAAAATAACACCAGCTTTTCGGTCGGGGTTTTCGGCGCCCCAGTCCCCGAGGCTTCTGAGCACCGAGAAGCTACCACAGAACTATCAGCGTGTGAGGGAAAGAAAACCACAGAGCGCACGAGAGAGACACACGCGCGGGTGCACACCCTCACACGCACACACCCGCCGGAGGAAACAGCTTTGCGGGGGGTTATTAGGAGCGGGGCTGAGGGATTGGAGTCGGGGCGGGCGCAGTGTGCCTGCCGTGCGTAGAAATGGGGTTTTGTTGCTAATGGCGCGGGGAGAGAACCCAGGAGTCCTGGCTCCCAGCCCCCCCTGCTCTAACCCACCAGCCCCCCTCCCCTCCCAGAGCCGGGAGAGAACCCAGGAGTCCTGGCTCCCAGCCCCTCTGCTCTAACCCACCAGCCCCCACTCCCCTCCCAGAGCCAGGGAGAGAACCCAGGAGTCCTGGCTCCCAGCCCCCCTGCTCTAACCACCAGCCCCCCTCCCCTCCCAGAGCTGGGGAAGGAACCCAGGAGTCCTGGCTCCCACCCCCCCCGCTCTCACCCACCAGCCCCTGCTCCCCTCCCAGAGCCAGGGAGAGAACCCAGGAGTCCTGGCTCCCAGCCCCCCTGCTCTAACCACCAGCCCCCACTTCCCTCCCAGAACTGGGGTGAGAACCCAGGAGTCCTGGCTCCCAGTTTGGCGACGAGTGTGTGTGTGTCACACATAGAGACAGGCCCATCATGGGTAAAGTGTGTGTGTGCGTGTGTCTGATCACACGTGTGTGTGTGACATGCGCCGGCAGCGAGAGCTCGAGTAGCCGGCCAAGCAGTTGCCCCTGGGGCTGGCTGGCAGCCCCTGTCTCGGGGCCGGACCTGGGTGTGTGCGTGAGACTGCGTGTCTGCGGTTGTGATGCTGTGTGACTGAGGGTGTGCGTGCCGGGGTGTGTGTGTGTGTGTGTCCAAGAGAGAGATTGTGTATCAGTGTGTGTGTGATTGTGTAGTGGTGGGTGTGCGACTGTATACCTGAGTGTGTAGTGGTGGGTGGGTGTGATTGCGTAGTGCTCTGTGTGCGTGCGATTGTGTATTGCTTGGTGTGCGTGTGTCGATGTGGTTGTGTAGTGCTCGGTGTGTGAGTGTCAGTGTGGTTGTATAGGTCTCTGAGTGTGATTGTGTAGTGCTGTGTGTGTCAGTGTGGTTGTGTAGCGCTCGGCGTGTGTCAGCGTGGTTGTGTAGCGCTCGGCGTGTGAGTGTCAGTGTGGTTGTGTAGGTTTCTGAGTGTGATTGCGTAGCGCTGTGTGTGTCAGTGTGGTTGCGTAGGTCTCTGGGTGTGATCGTATAGTGCTGTGCAAGCGATTGTGTAGTCCTCAGTGTGTGTGTGTGTCACTGTGGTTGTGTAGCTTTCTGAGTGTGATTGTGTAGAACTGTGTGTGTCTTTGTGGTTGTGCAGTGCTGTGTGCATGTATCAGTGTGGTTGTGTAGTGCTCAGTGTGCGTGTCAGTGTGCTTGTGTCGGTCTCTGTGTGTGCGTATCAATGTGGTTGTGCGGTGTTGTGTGTGTGTGTGTCAGTATGGTTGTGTAGGTCTCCATGTGTGACCACTTAGTGGTGTGTGTGCATGTGTCAGTCTGATTGTGTAGCGCTGTGTGTGTGTGCATGTGGTTGTGTAGAGCTGTGTTCGTGTGTCAGTGTGGTTGTGTAGCGCTGTGAGTCCGCGTGTCAGTGTAGAGCTGTGTTCGTGTGTCAGTGTGGTTGCGTAGCGCTGTGGGTCCGCGTGTCAGTGTAGAGCTCTGTGTGTGTGTCAGTGTGGTTGCGTAGCGCTGTGTGTGTCAGTGTGGTTGTGTAGGTCTCCGTGTGTGACCACTTAGTGGTATGTGTGCATGTGTCAGTCTGATTGTGTAGCGCTCTGTGTGTGTCTATGTGTCAGTGTGGTTGTGTAGAACTCTGTGTGTGTGTGTGTGCCAGTGTGGTTGTGTAGCGCTGTGTGTATGTGTGTCAGTGTAATTGTGTAGCGCTGTGTGGGTCAGTATGGTTGTGTAGCGCTGTGTGTGTGTGTCAGTGTGGTTGTGTAGCACTGTGTGTGCAGCGTTGTATAAGTCTCTGTGTGGGACCCTGCAGCGCTGTCTGACTGTGCGTCCCAGCCTGACCCCCCGACCCCTCTCCTCACCCCTCCCCAGCCCCCCTCTCACCTTGGGGGGCTCCAGCGGCCCCACCCCACTGGGGGGCCCCATGGCCGCTGGCTCAGAGCTCCCGGGCTCCTCAGACGCTTGTGGGGCCCCCCCGCCATCCCCCGGTTATATGGGCGCCGGCCTCCTCCCGACGTGATGCCAAACCCTCCGCCCGCCCCCCCAGACCCACCTCCCTGCCCCCCCGGCGCTGCCGGGGTGCTGCTGGCCCGACCCCCCCCGGCGGGCGGGGAATTTTCAGGGGAACTCCAGGGTCAGGTCGGGGCGCGGGCAACTTTCACTGCGCCGGAGAGAAAGCACCCAGCTGACCCGAGATGGCACACGGGGCCCGCGGGCACCTCCTGGCACCGCCCGTCCCCCCCCAGAGCCCCCGGCACCGCCCGTCCCCCACGAGCCGGGCCCGTGAGCACCCTCTGGTACCGCCAGTCCCCCCCAGAGCCCCCGGCACCGCCCGTCCCCCCTGAGCCGGGCCCGTGAGCACCCTCCGGTACCGCCCGTCCCCCCCAGAGCCCCCGGCACCGCCCGTCCCCCACGAGCCGGGCCCGTGAGCACCCTCTGGTACCGCCCATCCCCGCCAGAGCCCCCGGCACCGCCCGTCCCCCCCAGAGCCGGGCCCGTAAGCACCCTCCGGTACCGCCCGTCCCCCCCAGAGCCCCCAGCACCGCCCGTCCCCCACGAGCCGGGCCCGTGAGCACCCTCCGGTACCGCCCGTCCCCCCCAGAGCCCCCGGCACTGCCCGTCCCCCCCAGAGCCCCCGGCACCGCCCGTCCCCCCTGAGCCGGGCCCGTGAGCACCCTCCGGTACCGCCCGTCCCCCCCAGAGCCCCCGGCACCGCCCGTCCCCCACGAGCCGGGCCCGTGAGCACCCTCTGGTACCGCCCATCCCCGCCAGAGCCCCCGGCACCGCCAGTCCCCCCCAGAGCCGGGCCCGTAAGCACCCTCCGGTACCGCCCGTCCCCCCCAGAGCCCCCAGCACCGCCCGTCCCCCACGAGCCGGGCCCGTGAGCACCCTCAGGCACCGCCCGTCCCCGCCAGAGCCCCTGGCACCGCCCGTCCCCCCCCCAGAGCCCCCGGCACCGCCCGTCCCCCCTGAGCCGGGCCCGTGAGCACCCTCCGGTACCGCCCGTCCCCCCCAGAGCCCCCGGCACCGCCCGTCCCCCACAAGCTGGGCCCGTGAGCACCCTCCGGTACCGCCCGTCCCCCCAGAGCCCCTGGCACCGCCCGTCCCCCCAAGATCCCCCGGCACCGCCCGTCCCGCACGAGCCGGGCCCGTGAGCACCCTCTGGTACCGCCTGTCCCCCCCAGAGCCCCCGGCACCGCCCGTCCCCCACGAGCCGGGCCCGTGAGCACCCTCTGGTACCGCCTGTCCCCCCCAGAGCCCCCCGGCACTGCCCGTCCCCCCCAGAGCCCCCGGCACCGCCCGTCCCCCACAAGCCGGGCCTGTGAGCACCCTCCAGTACCGCCTGTCCCCCCCCAGAGCCCCCGCGGCACTGCCCGTCCCCCCCAGAGCCCTCGACACTGCCCGTCCCCCATAAGCCGGGCCCGTGGGCACCCTCCGGTACCGCCCGTCTCCCCCAGAGCCCCCCGGATCCACCCCTCCCCCCCGCAAGATGGGCCCGCGGGCACCCCCCGGTACCGCCCATCCCCCCCGAGCTGGGCCCGTGGGCACCCCCCAGCAACGCCTGTCCCCCGCCAGAGCCCCCCGGCACTGCCCGTCCCCCCCGAGCCGGGCCCACGGGCACACCCTGGCACCATGCATCCCCCCAGAGCCCCCCATCCCCCAAGAGCACCCCAGCACTGCCTTTCCCCCCCCGATCTCCCTGAGAACACCCCGGCACCGCCCATCCCCCAGGGCCCGTGGGCACCCCCTGCCACCACCTGTCCCCCCCAGAGTCTCCCAGCATTGCCCGTCCCCCCCCAAGCTGGGCCCATGGGCGCCCCCCAGCACCCCCATCCCCCCCAGCACCACCCCTCCCCCACAAGACGGGCCCGCGGGCACCCCCTGGCACCGCCCATCCCCCGCCAGAGCACCCCGGCACCGCCCGTCCCCCCCGAGCCAGGCCCGCAGGCACACCCTGGCACCACCCATCCCCCCCAGAGCCACCCATCCCCCAAGAGCCCCCCAGCATTGCCTGTCCCCCCCGATCTCCCTGAGAACACCTCGGCACCGCCCATCCCCTCCAGAGCCGCCTGGCACCACCTGTCACCCCAGGGCAGGGCCCTCGGGCACCCCTCCCCCGGCATCGCCCCCCCCAAGCCAGGCCTGTGGGCACCGCACAGCACCACCCATCCCCCCCCAGAGCCGGGCCCGCAAGCACCTCCCGGCACCGCCTGTCCCCCCCAGAGTCCCCCTGGCACCGCCCGTCTTCCCAGAGCGGAGCCCGCAGCCACACCCCGGGCTGTGAGTGTGGATGGACAGGTGGACAGAGGGGTGCACGTGGGGGCGGACAGATGGGTGTGCGTGGGGACAGACAGGCGGATGCAGGGGTGTGTGTGGGGACGGACAGACGGGTGTGCATGGAGACAGACAGACAGGTGGAGGGGTATGCATGCGGATGGACAGGCGGACGGACGGGTGTGCATGGGGCCAGACAGGCGGACAGACGGGTGCGTGTGGGGACGGACAGGCGGACGGAAGGATGCATGTAAAGATGGACAGGTGGATGGAGGGGGGTGCGTGGGGACGCACAGGTGGACGGAGGGGGGCACGTGGGGACTGACAGGCGGGCAGAGGGCAGGAGGGCGCGTGGGGCTGGACAGGCGGGTGGAGGCGGGCGTGTGGGGACGGACAGACGGACGGGGGGCAGGGGTCCGTGGGGACGGACAGGCGGCAGGAGTCCGGGGGTGGGGGGGCGAATGCTGCAGGATGGGGCTGACCCTGTCTAGCTGACTCGGGGCCCCAGGGGGGCTGGGCTGGGGGGCAGGAAAAGAGGTGCTGGGGGGAGGGGCAAAGAGCCTGGGGGTCATTAGTTATCATCCCCCCCGCCCCCCTCATCCTGCTCCCCCGCCCCCATCCCAGTCCCCTGCCCCCAGCCCCCCTCATCCCCTCCCACTGCCCTACATCCCCCTCCCCTCGCCCTCAGCCCCCTCCCCCGCACATCCCCCTCCCTCATCCGCCTCACCCCCTCCCGCCGCCCCACATCCCCCTCCCCTTCCCCTCACCCCCCAGCTCCTCTCTCAGCCCTCTTCCCTTCGCCCCACATCCCCCTCCCCTTCCCCTCGCCCCAGCCCCTCCCTCCCCCCTCCCACCGCCCCACATCCCCCCTCAGCCCCCTCCCCCCACATCCCCCTCACCCCTTCCCGCCGCCCCACATCCCCCTCCCTCAGCCCCTTCCCCTTTCCTTCGCTCCCCAGCCCCTCCCTCAGCCCCCTTCCCTTCGCCCCACATCCCCCTCCCCTTCCCCTCGCCCCAGCCCCTCCCTCCCCCCTCCCACCGCCCCACATCCCCCCTCAGCCCCCTCCCCCCACATCCCCCTCCCCCCTTCCCGCCGCCCCACATCCCCCTCCCTCAGCCCCTTCCCCTTTCCTTCGCTCCCCAGCCCCTCCCTCAGCCCCCTTCCCTTCGCCCCACATCCCCCTCCCCTTCCCCTCGCCCCAGCCCCTCCCTCCCCCCTCCCACCGCCCCACATCCCCCCTCAGCCCCCTCCCCCCACATCCCCCTCACCCCTTCCCGCCGCCCCACATCCCCCTCCCTCAGCCCCTTCCCCTTTCCTTCGCTCCCCAGCCCCTCCCTCAGCCCCTTCCCTTCGCCCCACATCCCCCTCCCCTTCCCCTCGCCCCAGCCCCTCCCTCCCCCCTCCCACCGCCCCACATCCCCCCTCAGCCCCCTCCCCCCACATCCCCCTCACCCCTTCCCGCCGCCCCACATCCCCCTCCCTCAGCCCCTTCCCCTTTCCTTCGCTCCCCAGCCCCTCCCTCAGCCCCCTTCCCTTCGCCCCACATCCCCCTCCCCTTCCCCTCGCCCCAGCCCCTCCCTCCCCCCTCCCACCGCCCCACATCCCCCCTCAGCCCCCTCCCCCCACATCCCCCTCACCCCTTCCTGCCGCCCCACATCCCCCTCCCTCAGCCCCTTCCCCTTTCCTTCGCTCCCCAGCCCCTCCCTCAGCCCCCTTCCCTTCGCCCCACATCCCCCTCCCCTTCCCCTCGCCCCAGCCCCTCCCTCCCCCCTCCCACCGCCCCACATCCCCCCTCAGCCCCCTCCCCCCACATCCCCCTCCCCCCTTCCCGCCGCCCCACATCCCCCTCCCTCAGCCCCTTCCCCTTTCCTTCGCTCCCCAGCCCCTCCCTCAGCCCCCTTCCCTTCGCCCCACATCCCCCTCCCCTTCCCCTCGCCCCAGCCCCTCCCTCCCCCCTCCCACCGCCCCACATCCCCCCTCAGCCCCCTCCCCCCACATCCCCCTCACCCCTTCCCGCCGCCCCACATCCCCCTCCCTCAGCCCCTTCCCCTTTCCTTCGCTCCCCAGCCCCTCCCTCAGCCCCCTTCCCTTCGCCCCACATCCCCCTCCCCTTCCCCTCGCCCCAGCCCCTCCCTCCCCCCTCCCACCGCCCCACATCCCCCCTCAGCCCCCTCCCCCCACATCCCCCTCACCCCTTCCCGCCGCCCCACATCCCCCTCCCTCAGCCCCTTCCCCTTTCCTTCGCTCCCCAGCCCCTCCCTCAGCCCCCTTCCCTTCGCCCCACATCCCCCTCCCCTTCCCCTCGCCCCAGCCCCTCCCTCCCCCCTCCCACCGCCCCACATCCCCCCTCAGCCCCCTCCCCCCACATCCCCCTCACCCCTTCCCGCCGCCCCACATCCCCCTCCCTCAGCCCCTTCCCCTTTCCTTCGCTCCCCAGCCCCTCCCTCAGCCCCTTCCCTTCGCCCCACATCCCCCTCCCCTTCCCCTCGCCCCAGCCCCTCCCTCCCCCCTCCCACCGCCCCACATCCCCCCTCAGCCCCCTCCCCCCACATCCCCCTCACCCCTTCCCGCCGCCCCACATCCCCCTCCCTCAGCCCCTTCCCCTTTCCTTCGCTCCCCAGCCCCCTTCCCGCCGCCCCACATCCCCCTCCCCTTCCCCTCGCCCCAGCCCCTCCCTCCCCCCTCCCACCGCCCCACATCCCCCTCCCCCCACACCTCCCTCAGCCCCCTTCCCCTCGCCCCCCAGCCCCCTCCCCGGTTCTCTCTCCCCCGCCCCCTCCTTGGCTCCGCCCCCCGCTCCCTCCCCCCGCCTCGCCCCGCCCCCCCAGCCGCCGCCGGAGCCGCCATGGCCGGCGCGGCCTCCCCCTCCCCGCGGCCCCCCTGCGCCGGCCCTGGGCGGGGGGGGAGGGGGCGGAGGAGCAGGAGCCGCCCCCGCGCGCCGGCCCCCCCCCCGGGGGGCAACGGCCGGCCGCGCGCCGCGCTTGGCAGCTCTCCCAGCATGCCCCGGGGCAGCCCCACTCCCAGCAGGCCATGGGCTATGGCCAAGAGGTGCCTTCCCAGCATGCCCTGGGGCCGGGCCAGGAGCCGCTCTCCCAGCATGCCCTGGGGCACAGCGAAGAGCCACTCTCCCAGCATGCCCTGGGGCCGGGCCAGGAGCCGCTCTCCCAGCATGCCCTGGGGCCGGGCCAGGAGCCGCTCTCCCAGCATGCCCTGGGGCCGGGCCAGGAGCCGCTCTCCCAGCATGCCGTGGGGCACAGCGAAGAGCCGCTCTCCCAGCATGCCCTGGGGCCGGGCCAGGAGCCGCTCTCCCAGCATGCCGTGGGGCCGTGCCAGGAGCCGCTCTCCCAGCATGCCCTGGGGCCGGGCCAGGAGCCGCTCTCCCAGCATGCCGTGGGGCACAGCGAAGAGCCGCTCTCCCAGCATGCCCTGGGGCCGGGCCAGGAGCCGCTCTCCCAGCATGCCATGGGGCCGGGCCAGGAGCCGCTCTCCCAGCATGCCGTGGGGCACAGCGAAGAGCCGCTCTCCCAGCATGCCCTGGGGCCGGGCCAGGAGCCGCTCTCCCAGCATGCCGTGGGGCACAGCGAAGAGCCACTCTCCCAGCATGCCGTGGGGCACAGCGAAGAGCCGCTCTCCCAGCATGCCGTGGGACCTGGCCAGGAGCCGCTCTCCCAGCATGCCGTGGGGCACAGCGAAGAGCCGCTCTCCCAGCATGCCGTGGGGCACAGCGAAGAGCCGCTCTCCCAGCATGCCATGGGTCCCGGCCAGGAGCCGCTCTCCCAGCATGCCGTGGGGCCCGGCCAGGAGCCGCTCTCCCAGCATGCCGTGGGGCACAGCGAAGAGCCGCTCTCCCAGCATGCCATGGGGCCCGGCCAGGAGCCGCTCTCCCAGCATGCCGTGGGGCACAGCGAAGAGCCACTCTCCCAGCATGCCGTGGGGCACAGCGAAGAGCCGCTCTCCCAGCATGCAGCGGGGGCGCGCCGGGTGCTGTTCGCCGATGCCCTGGGCTTGCCCTTGACCCGCCTGCGGCACTACCAGCCCTGGCCGCCCCCCTCGCCCGAGTCGCCCCCCGAGGTGCTGCCCCCTGCCAGCCAGCCACCCTTCGCCCCCTACCTCCTGCCCGCCTTCGTGCTGCCCCCGGCGGGGCAGGGTGAGCCGGAGCGGCTGGTGCGGCTCCGCCGGACCATGGTGGAGCTGGAGGAGGTGCTGGCGCCGGGGCCGGGCGAGCCGTGGCTGCTGCGGGGCACCGTGCGGGTGCTGAACGTGGCCTATCGCAAAGCCGTCCACGTGCGGGCCAGCCGGGACCGCTGGCGCACCTACCGCGACCACCCCGCCCGCTACGTGCCGGGGGGCTCGCCCGACGGGGGGCTGAGCGACCGCTTCACCTTCAGCCTGCCCTTCGGCCCCGACCAGCAGGAGGAGCAGGGCGAGGAAGAGGAGGAGGGGGATGAAGCCCGACTGGATTTCGTGATCCGGTACCAGACCGACGAGGGCGTCTACTGGGCCAATAACCAGGGCAAGAACTACAGCGTGGTGATGAAGGGCTGGGCGCCCCCCCGGGCGCCCCCCAGTACTGCCGGCCAGGACGGCGCCGGGCGGCAGCTGAAGAGTTGCATGAGGCCAGAGAGGATGAGGTAAAATCCCACCTTCCTCCCGGGACCCCAAAAACGTGCAGCAGAACCCCCCCCCCCCCCCCCCGAGAACCGCCACCTCCCCGGGAATCACCAATTCCCCCGATCCCCATGACTCTGAGCCCCCAATCCCCCAGATCTATGACTCTCAGCCCCCCAATTCCCCCGATCCCCGTTACTCTGAGCCCCCGATCCCCCAGATCTGTGACTTTCAACCCCCCAATTCCCCCCAATTCCCCTGATCCCTGTGACTCTGAGTCCCCGATCCCCCAGATCTATGACTCTCAACCCCCCAATTCCCCTGATCCCCGTGACTCTGAGCCCCCAATCCCCCAGATCTATGACTCTCAGCCCCCCAATTCCCCCGATCCCCGTTACTCTGAGCCCCCGATCCCCCAGATCTATGACTCTCAACCCCCCAATTCCCCCCAATTCCCCTGGTCCCCGTGACTCTGAGCCCCCCCAATCCCTCAGATCTATGACTCTCAGCCCCCCAATTCCCCCGATCCCCGTGACTCTGAGCCCCCAATCCCCCAGATCTGTGACTCTCAGCCCCCCAATTCCCCCGATCCCCATGACTCTGAGCCCCCAATCCCCCAGATCTATGATTCTGAGCCCCCCAATTCACCCCAATTCCCCTGATCCCCATGACTCTGAGCCCCCAGTCCTCCAGATCTGTGACTCTCAACCCCCCAATTCCCCTCATCCCTGTGACTCTGAGCCCCCCAATCCCCCAGATCTATGACTCTCAACCCCCCAATTCCCCCGATCCCCGTGACTCTGAGCCCCCAATCCCCCAGATGTGTGACTCTCAACCCCCCAATTCCCCTGATCCCCGTGACTCTGAGCCCCCAACCTCCAGATCTGTGACTCTCAGCCCCCCAATTCCCCCGATCCCCGTGACTCTGAGCCCCCGATCCCCCAGATCTATGACTCAACCCCCTAATTCCCCTGATCCCCGTGACTCTGAGCCCCCAACCCCCAGATCTGTGACTCTCAGCCCCCCAATTCCCCCGATCCCCGTGACTCTGAGCCCCCCGATCCCCCAGATCTATGACTCAACCCCCCAATTCCCCTCAATTCCCCTGATCTCTGTGACTCTGAGCCCCAATCCCCCAGATCTATGACTCTCAGCCCCCCAATTCCCCCTATCCCCGTGACTCTGAGCCCCCGATCCCCCAGATCTATGACTCTCAACCCCCCAATTCCCCTCATCCCTGTGACTCTGAGCCCCCGATCCCCCAGATCTATGATTCTCAACTCCCCAATTCCCCCGATACCTGTGACTCTGAGCCCCCGATCCCCCAGATCTATGACTCAACCCCCCAATTCCCCTGATCCCCGTGACTCTGAGCCCCCAACCCCCAGATCTGTGACTCTCAGCCCCCCAATTCTCCTGATCCCCGTGACTCTGAGCCCCCCAATCCCCCAGATCTATGACTCTCAGCCCCCCAATTCCCCCTATCCCCGTGACTCTGAGCCCCCGATCCCCCAGATCTATGACTCTGAGCCCCCCAATTCACCCCAATTCCCCCGATCCCTGTGACTCTGAGCCCCCAGTCTTCCAGATCTGTGACTCTCAACCCCCCAATTCCCCTCATCCCCGTGACTCTGAGCCCCCCAATCCCTCAGATCTGTGACTCTCAGCCCCCCTAATTCCCCTCATCCCCATGACTCTGAGCCCCCCCAGATTCACCCCAATTCCCCCGATACCTGTGACTCTGAGCCCCCAATCCCCCAGATCTATGACTCTTAACCCCCCAATTCCCCTGATCCCCATGACTCTGAGCCCCTCAATCCCCCTGATCCCTGTGATTCTGAGCCCCCCAAATCCCTGTGACTCTGAGCCCCCCAAATCCTCCAATCCCCATGACTCTGGACCCCCCCCATCCCTCCAGTTTATTGGGGGCACAGAGCCTATATTAGAGCAGCCCAGACACTGCTCTGAATTATATGGGGCGGGTTATATGGGGAGGGACCCTGCTGGGATGGTCCCTGCCCCACAGGGCACAGCGTGTCGGGGGGAGATGTTGGCGGTCTCGTGGTGTCGCTGTGGACAGAGGATCAGCAAGTGGGAGGGCAAGGCTTCATTTGGGCAGGGTGGGGTAGCATTGTTGGTCTGTGCAAGCGTCCACACTTGTGTAAAGTGAGTGTGCATTGCTCCCAGATCAGGTGCAAGCATTGGCACTGGTGCAAAGCAAGTGTGCAATGCTCCCAATCCAGAATTCACCCTGCTCCCTTGTGCTATCATCTGCACTAGTGAAAAGTAAGCGTGAAATGCTCCCAAATCACAATGCCCTCCTCTCTCATGCACTAGTGCAAAGCCAGTGTGCGATGCCCCCAAAGCAGGTGCATGCGTTAGCACTTGTGCAAAGTGACCGTGAAAGGTGCCCAGGTCAGCATTCACCCTGTTGCACTGTGTGTCTTCGTACTAGTGCAAGGCAAGTGTGCAATGCTCCGAAACCAGAATTCATGACGCGGTCTCGATGATGGGCTTTCACGCCTGCTTTTCACTAGTGTACATGCTGCCACGAGCGGCCCCATGCAGGCTGTCGGTGCAGATCTGCCGGTGGTTCTAGGAGGGCAGAGACCAGCTGGGGGATTAAAGCCCAACACCGGGCGAGGAGAAAGGCAGTTCAGGTGAAACCCCCCCACCCCTCAGCTGCCAGCGGGTGAGTTCTGCGTAGTGAAAAACAAGCTGTGGGGGAAATGGGGCAGCGCCGTCACATATTATTTCTAAAGAACCAGACCGAGGGCTGCGGAGAGGTGAAATCACGTCGTCGGGGTGTTTTCTCTGAAACTCGGGTAGAAAAAGTGGTTTCCAAAAGAGGCAGGAAACAGAGTTAATAATGAGCCGAGCGGGGAGTGAAAAGTCTTGCGGTTGGCTGATTTTGGTGGAGATCTCATTAAAGTGGGTAGATAGGTGGATAAAAGGGCCCAATATGGGCGTTTGTGCACCAGAATCTAGGGCGGGATCTGGGCGGCGCCCGGCGGGACGGGGCCGTGACCTGGGTTGGGGTCTGCGGGGCACCCGGCGCGATGGGGCCCCGATCTCGGCAGGGGTCTGGGGGGCGCCCAGCGCAACGGGGCCCTGATCTCGGCCGAAGGGGGACGGGGCCCCGGTCTCGGCTGGCGTCTGGGTCCTGGGTATAAATACATCTCGTGTTTTATTGGCTTCACCTCCATCCCTGGGTTCGGCTCCTGGCTCGTTACCCTCATGAACGTCAAGTATCGGGGGAGCTGGGTTAGTCTCTGTCCATGAAACAACGGGGAGTCCGGTGGCACCTCACCGACTAACACAGGGGTCCCCAACGCGGTGCCCGCGGGCGCCATGGCCCCCGGGGGGCATCTCTATGCGCCCGCCTACTGACAAGGGAGCGTCCTGCCACCAAGGAGCTTCTCGGCGGCATGTCGGCTTTGGGACAGCTGCAGGTATCATCCTGACACCTGACGAGAGGGGACTTAGCTCACCCTAACGAGGGCTAATTAACAGGCTGTGGGGTGGGAAGGGAAGGGAAGGGCCGGTGGGCGACTGCTGCTCTAGGTTCTCAGGGGGACGAAGACCCGTGTCCAAGGCCTTGCTGGGCCTTAGTTTCCCCATCTGTACGGGGGTGGGGACAGGAAACGAAGATGAGCTGCGTGAGGTACGAGGCGGGGGTTGTAATCCCCCCCATGTCTCTGGTGTCCAGTGATTAGAGCGGGAGGGGGAGGGCTCGGAGCCAGGACTCCTGGGTTCCTTCTGCTGCTGGGCTTGGGATGGCTGAAATGTTTCTTCTCCGCTAAGACGTGAGCATCAAAGGAAGTTTCTTTTTCCACGGGCCCCTCCCACCGCGACTGACTCTGTCTACAGCCCTGCACAGCCAGACAGGCGTTCGCACAGCCAGACACACAGGCGGCACGTTCAGCTTCCCCCCCCGCCTGCCCTTCTTGCTCCCAGCCTCTGAGGCTGAGGCTGGCGGAGTTAGCCCTTGGGGACCCCTCTGCAACCAGGGGTGACTCTGGATTGACCCTGGGGGCTGAGATCAGAATCCTGCTCTGCCCCCATTACAGCTGGGGGTGACTCCGGATTGATCCCGGGGGGCTGAGCTCAGAACCCAGCCCTGACCCCTCTGCAATCAGGGGTGACTCCAGATTGGCGGGACCCGGTGCCGAGCTCAGGACCCAGCATTGAGCGCGGTGCAATCTGGAGTGACTCCGGATTGGCGGGACCCGGTGCTCAGCTCAGGACCCAGTGCTGAGCACGGTGCAATCAGGGGTGATTCCAGATTGGTGGGACCCGGTGCCGAGCTCAGGACCCAGCACTGAGCACGGTGCAATCAGGGGTGACTCCAGATTGGCGGGACCCAGTGCCGAGCTCAGGGCCCAGTGCTGAGTGTGGTGCAATCAGGGGTAACTCCGGATTGGTGGGACCCGGTGCCGAGCTCAGGACCCAGCACTGAGCGCGGTGCAATCGGGGTGACTCCGGATTGATCCCGGGGGGGCCGAGCTCAGGGCCCAGCGCTGAGTGTGGTGCAATCAGAGGTAACTCCGGATTGGTGGGACCCGGTGCCGAGCTCAGGACCCAGCACTGAGCGCGGTGCAATCGGGGTGACTCCGGATTGATCCCGGGGGGGCTGAGCTCAGGGCCCAGCGCTGAGTGTGGTGCAATCAGGGGTAACTCCGGATTGGCAGGACCCGGTGCCGAGCTCAGGACCCAGCGCTGAGCGCGGTGCAATCAGGGGTGACTCCGGATTGGCGGGACCCGGTGCCGAGCTCAGGACCCAGCGCTGAGCCTGGTGCAATCAGGGGTGACTCCGGATTGGCGGGACCCGGTGCCGAGCTCAGGACCCAGCACTGAGCGCGGTGCAATCAGGGGTGACTCCGGATTGGCGGGACCCGGTGCCGAGCTCAGGACCCAGCACTGAGCGCGGTGCAATCAGGGGTGACTCCGGATTGGCGGGACCCGGTGCCGAGCTCAGGGCCCAGGGCTGAGTGCGGTGCAATCAGGGGTGACTCCGGATTGGCGGGACCCGGTGCCGAGCTCAGGGCCCAGTGCTGAGTGCGGTGCAATCAGGGGTGACTCCGGATTGGCGGGACCTGGTGCCGAGCTCAGGGCCCAGTGCTGAGTGCGGTGCAATCAGGGGTGACTCCGGATTGGCGGGACCCGGTGCCGAGCTCAGGGCGTGGGCCGCGTGCGAGAGCTGTCATGCAAAGCTGTGGCTTGGCACTTTCACGGTCCCGCCCCCTCGCAGCCCCAGATCTCAGGCCCGGGCTCCCAGACGGTGACTCGCAGGGAAGGGGAAAACCCAGGAACACGCCCAAAATAGCTGCAGGGTTTTACTGGCGTGGAGCCGCCGACCCGGATCAGGCCCCGTCGCGCCGGGCGCTGCACAGAGACACCGTCCCGGTCCCAGAGAGTTTCCAGTCTAAACAAACGAAGGGAAACTGAGGCTCCCAGTGATTAAAGCTCAGCTGGGCACGTGTGGTCGAGCTGGAATGGAACCAGGGAGCCCTGGCTAATACCCTGCCCACTAAGGCTGGGGGCCCGGACGCCTGGGTTCTCATCAGACCCTTTGCAAGGTGCCACCCCCCGGCCCCGGGCAGTGACTGGATCCCTTCTCCCCCCACAGGCCCTGCGAGGAAGAGCTAAGCGATGAAGACATACCAAACCCTGCCCGTGAGGAAGGTATGTGCTGCGAGCTTCCCCCCAGCAGTGCCTCCAGCCGAGGTCACCCCCAGCGCTGCGAGCTTCCCCCTAGCAGTGCTGGGCTGGTTGAGGGGCGCACTAGTGTGGCTGACCCCATCTCTCTCTCTCCAGAAGGGAGCCCGGAAAGGGAGACGCAAAGAGAATCGCCCTCAGCTTCCACGGGACAGGTAAGAACTGCCGGCAGCAGGGTGGGGTGGGGAGAGAGGCCCCTGCCCAGCCCCCCAGCGCCCCCCAGCGCCCGGCCCTGCCTGCCTGCCAGGGGAGACCGCCCCCCACTCAGCCCCTCGCCCGCCCCCCAGCGCCGGCCCTGCCTGCCAGACCGGGGCCCCTGTCTCCACAGGTGCGAGGGTCAGCCCCTACTCCAGAGATCTCTCAATCTAACAAAGGCCGGCTCGGGCCCCGCTTCTCACAGGTGGGGAAACTGAGGCACGGCTGGGCCACAATCGCCCCCCCCCACCCCAGAGCTTCAGGGAGATCCTGCCTCTCCAGCCCTCATCCTTCCCTTGCCCCGCTGCAGGTCCCGGAGCTGCTGGTCCCCCCCACGTCCCTGGAGACGGAGCTGCCTGCCAGGGAACTCCCGGTGCCCTTGGCTGAGTCCCCTGGGGGCGGCCGTGGGCCCGAGGCCGGCTCTCTGGGGCCGGGGGCCTCCTTCTCGGAGGCTGGCCTGGCAGAGCAGGCTGGGCTCTGGCGGGCGGAGGAGGAGGCCGTGGACTCGGAGCTGGAGCAGCTGTATTTCTCCCACCTCAGCAGGCTGCGGGCGGAGGAGCTGGGGGGCGCCGGGGGGCGGCCGGGGGGCACGGAGGCGGCCGGCTCCCCCCCGGCCTGGCTGCCCGCCCTACGCCTGAGCGTGTTGAGCGACCGGGACCTGGTGGTTGGCTGGGCCGGGCCGGAGCGGGCACTGAATAGCTCCCTGGCCCAGGAGATCACCCTGCGCTACGCCAGCCCGGCCGCCCGACTCAGCCCGCCTGCCTGCCCGGGGCGGGACAGCCCCCCGGCACTGCTGGAGGCCGGGCTCCGGGGAGCCGGCCCAGGCGGGGCCCTGCGTCTGCTGGCGCCGGCTGCCGTGGTGGTGCCGGCACGGACAGCAGCCCCGGCGGGGCGGAGCCAGGGGGGCTGGGGAGGGCCGGGGGTGCCCCGGGAAGGGACGCCCGGCTGCCCCACGCGGCTGGGACAGGCCCTGACCTGTTCCCTGTTCGTTCTGGGCCTCGTGGTCATCCTGCCCGTGGTCCTCAGCGGCTGCCTGCCAGCCGCGGCCGTCACCCTGTATGTGGTTCTCACGTGGCGCCAGCCCCCCCTGCTCTAGCCCCCTCCACCCCAGAGCCGGGGAGAGAACCCAGGCGTCCTGGCTCCCAGCCCCCCCTGCTCTAACACACACCCCTTGGGTCCCACGCCGGAGGCCACGTGCCTCTGAAGACCTTACCTTGTTTCATTGTCCCGCTTTGCTTCTCCAGCCCACAACCCCCCCACCCCCCACCCCATGGCTCTGTATTTATTTTGTACCGGGGAGTGTGTATGTGTGGGGGGTCAATTCGTGCTGCCCCAGCGTGGTGCAAAGCGGGTCGTTTGCAGCGTGATGTGTCGGTCCAGCCGCCGGAGGGGCTGGCGATCGTCCGGCTGATTCGCCGTGCCACGAGGTCCCACGGCACCTCAGAGCCGCCCAGCTACACACTCCGCCGCCGCATGGCCCAGGAAATGTCGCTGTGGGAGTGTGTGGGGGGGTGCCTCAGTTTCCCCACGCGGGGAATCCGTGGGAGGCTCTCGGAGTGATGAAGAACAGCCAGACTCGGAGCTGAGTCCGGATTGAGGCCAGGTGGAGATGAGAGGAATCGGGCCCAGATCCTGTTGCAGTCGGGAGTTACTCCAGATTAAGTGAAATCATCATCCAGCCCTGACCCCATTGCAGTAGGGGGTGACTCCGGATTGACTCCAGATTAAGTGAGCTCTGAATCCAGCCCTGACCCCATTGCAGTCGGGGGTGACTCCGGATTGACTCTGAATTAACTGAGATGGGAAGTCAGCCCTGCCCCTGTTGCAGGTGAGGGGGATCCAGGGCCGGAAAACCTGCCTTGGAGCGAGAGGCAAGACGCTCGAACCAGACGGAGACGGTTTGGGGGGGCCATGAGCCTCGGCTCCACGTACCGCCGGGGGGGGGGCAGAAATCTGATCACAGACGCGTGGGGGCTTGAAGGGGATGAAATGCGTCCACACAGCTGATGGAAACGCTAAATAAAAATGGTCCCGGCCACAGCCCTGGTGTTGGTTCCTGGGGGACTCACGGCGCTGGGGGAGGAGGACGGGGTCCGGCTGTGGGGGGGAAGATGACGGGTCTGGAGGCGGGATGGGCCCAATTCCAGGTGGGGGCCCCTGCCCCCCAGAGGGGACAGGCCCCTGCCCCATTCCCAGCCCCCCGAACCAGCCAGTCCCCGCCCTGGGGCTGATGGGAGCCGGTGCCCCCCAGAGGGGACAGGCCCCTGCCCCATTCCCAGCCCCCCGAACCAGCCAGTCCCCGCCCTGGGGCTGATGGGAGCTGGCACCCCCCAGAGGGGCCAGGCCCCTGCCCCATTCCCTGCCCCCCTGAGCCAGCCAGTCCCTGCCCTGGAGCCGGTGCCCCCCAGAGGGGACAGGCCCTGCCCCAGAGATTGGGGGTGCTTCGAGGACAGGGGGCTGCAGTCCCCATCAGATTGGCGCAGTTGCTTTGTACATGTCCCGTATCCCTTCGTGTCGGGGGGTCAGCAGCGCTGGGGAGAGAACCCAGGAGTCCTGGCTCCCAGCCCCCGCCCCCGGTCCTGATGTTGCGTTGCTGCCCGAATCCCCCCTCCCCCCCTCGGCTCCGGCTCCGCCCCCCACGTCCCTCTGCCCCCCAGGCCCCCTCCCCCCGCCGCACCTTCCGGTGGACGCTGAACAAGATGGTCGGATCCCGGCCGCCTCCCGGCTCCTTTGTGGGGACCGGAGCCTGACCCCCCGCCCGCCTGCGGGCTCCTCGGGGGGCGAGGCCGGACCCCCCCTTCCCGGCTAGAATCCGGCGTGACTCCGGAGCCGCACCCTCCATTACACCCCCCCCCCCGGATCGAACCGGGATCCTGGGGATGGAGCAAGGCGGCGGCGGGGGGCTGCCCGGGCCAAGCCGGCGCCCCGGGGCCCGTCCCGACCTGGATTTACCCCTCTGGATCTAACCGGGGGGGATCCGGATTCCCACTGGGGAGCGAGCCGATCCGGATGGCAATTGGATCGATCTGCTGGAGGAGGCGGCTGTGCTGAAGAGGGCAGATTCGGAGTCACTCCGGATTGATCGGGGGCAGGGGATCCGCTGGAGGAGAGACCTGGCCCCTTGGATGTTGTCGAGGCCCCGATCCGGGTAGCTTGGGGATCCGCGGGGAGCCCTCGGCGCCGGGCTCTGGAGGCGCCGAAGCGGGGGGGAGCAGCGCTCCCGGCCCCCCACGCAGCCCCCCGAGCCCTGTCCGGCCGGCATGGGGGGCGGCCCGGCGGAGGGACCCCCCGCTCCCCGCAGGGCCTGAGCGCCGGGGCGGGGGACGCGCCCCCACCGAGCGGGGAAGGATTTGGGGGTCTCGCCTCACGTCGGGGAGCAGCGGAACGGAGGTGAGCTGGGTCTGGCTGGGGGGGGGCTGCCCCCCATACAACCCACCGGCCCCCCATATACACCCCCCTGGCCTCCCACCTGTATACACCCCTTCTGCCCCCCCCACCTGTATACACCCCTCCAGCCCCCCCATATAAACCACTCTGCCCCCCCCACCTGTATACACCCCTCCAGCCCCCCCATATAAACCACTCTGCCCCCCCACCTGTATAAACTCCTCCAGCCCCCCCCATATAAACCACTCTGCCCCCCCACCTGTATACACTCCTCCAGCCCCCCCCATATAAACCACTCTGCCCCCCCACCTGTATACACCCCTCCAGCCCCCCCCATATAAACCACTCTGCCCCCCCCACCTGTATACACTCCTCCAGCCCCGGCCCCCCTCCTATATACACCCCTCCGCCCCCCCATATATGACCCCCACCTGTATACAGCCCTCCAGCCCCCCACCAATATACACCCCCCCGGCCCCCACCAATATAAACCACCATCGCCCCCCCACCAGTATACACCCCCCTGGCCCCAGCCCCCCACCTGTATACCCTCTACACATATACACCCCTCTGGGCCCCCTCTCATCCCATCATTCCTCACCCCATATACACCCCCTCCCTGGCCCTCCATCCCCCCCCAGCCACACACACCCCTTCCTCTGCTGCCCCCTCCACCCCCCGTCCCTCCATCCCCCCTTTGTCATCCCTACACCCCAGCTGACAGGTGCAGAGACCTGACAACATGCCCTAGGAGTGGCTGGGGGTGATGGTGTGTGTCATTCAGGGCCTGGGGAGTGTGTGTATACATCCGTGTATATATGTTTCCACTTTGTGTGTCTATGTATTGTACGGCTGTCTTGTGTGTGTATATATATATATTGTGTGTGTGTGTGTGTGTGTGTATATACAGTGTGTGTGTATTATGTGTGTGCAGTGTTTGTGTTTATAGCGTGTGTGTGTGTAGCGGGTGTATACACACATGTACGTTACCACTGTGTGTGTATTGTGTGTGTATGTAACATGTATAGTGTGTGTGTAGGTTTGTGTGTAGATTGTGTGTATGTAACGTCTAGTGTGTGTACGTGTGTGTGTAGCATGTATAGTGTGTGTGTAGATTGTGTGTGTAGCATGTGTACACACGTACATGTTTCCACTTTGCATGTCTGCGTGTGTCGTTCTACTTTGCGGGTGTGTTTCCGGGGTGTGTGCACGTTTCTCTCTCCCCTCGGCGTGCGGCCGTGCACTGGGGGGGCCTCGTGCAAATTCCCCCCCATTATAAGCCCCCAACCTGCCAGACCCCCCCCCCCCCACTAAGCCTGCATCTCTGCAGCCAGTCACCCACCCCTGCCCCCAGCTGGGACAGGACAGTGGGGGAGAGGGACTTCGGGGGGGGGGGTATTTTGGCCAGGCCCCCACCCAGCAGGCCCTGAGTTGATGCTCACAGTAGATCTGGAGTTGGGGGGGGGGGGCTCAGGGGTCACTCCACTGGCCTCATTCTCTTCCCTCTTCCCCTGGGTCAATCAGGAGTGACTCCAGTTTGACTCCAGTTTAAGAGCGGAATCGGGTCCTGGCTCAGCTCCATGGCCCACCTGCTTCCCCAGGTGGCTGGAGGGGGGGTGGTGAGTGTGACAGAGCCTGGGTGTGGCTCTGTGTGTTTGTGTGTGAGCACACGCGTGTGCAAAGGACCCTTTCAAAGCGCCTGGGGTGAGCAAAAGCAGCTGGAAAGCTTCAGCCCCCAACGCGCGCGCGGGGGCAGCCGAGTGTGAGCAGCATCGAGGCGCGAGGGTGTGAACACGGCAGGGGCCCAGCGGGGTGGGGGGCGTGTGCCAGGCTCAGTCTGCAGGAGGGGGAGTGTGTCACTGTGAGTGGGACTCGGGGCGTGGGCGTGTGTGTGTCAGCCTCAGCATGAGTGCGAGTGTCCGGGCGGCTGTGAGGACGAGCGTATGTCAGTGCGAGCGTGTGCGCCTGTTGTGAGTGGACACGGGACTGTGCGATTGTAGTTTAGTGCATGTGTGCGTGAGTGCGGCTGTGACACTGACACCGACTGTGCCTGGGTGTGAGTGTGTCAGTGCAACTGTGAGGACGACTGTGTGTGTGCGTGTCAGCGTCAGGGTGGCTGTGAGGACGGGTGTACACGAGCGTGTCAGTGTCGGTGTGGCTGTGAGGACGACTGTGTGTGTATGTGTGTGTGTCTGTGTAAGTGCAACTGTGAGGGTGACTGTGTGTGTGCGTGTCAGCGTCAGGGTGGCTGTGAAGACGGGTGTACATGAGCGTGTCCGTGTTGGTGCGGCTGTGAGGACGGGTGTACACAAGTGTGTCCTTGTTGGTGCGGCTGTGAGGACGACTGTGCGTGTCCATGTTGGTGCGGCTGTGAGGATGACTGTGCATGTGCGTGTTAGCGTCAGGGTGGCTGTGAGGACAGGTGTACACGAGCATGTCAGTGTCTGTGCGGCTGTGAGGACGACTGTGCGTGTCAGGGTGGCTGTGAGGACGGGTGTACACGAGCATGTCAGTGTCTGTGCGGCTGTGAGGATGACTGTGCGTGTCAGGGTGGCTGTGAGGACGGGTGTACATGAGCGTGTCCGTGTTGGTGCGGCTGTGAGGACGAGTGTGCGTGTCAGCATCAGGGTGGCTGTGAGGACGGGTGTACACGAGCGTGTCCGTGGCTGTGAGGATGACTGTGCCCTGCCCTCCAGGGGGCACCGGCCCCCATCCAGCCCCAGGGTGGGGAGTGGGAGATGGGACCCCATGAGCCCCAGACGAGGTGGGTGATGGGATCAAGGGGCCTGCGCTCACCAGCCCCACCCCCAACTGGGCCGGGGGGCACCAGGCATCACCCCACTGCCCCATAGCCTGGCTTGGACCCCGCACGCCAGGCTGGGGGGGTCCCACGCGGCAGGGCCAGCCCCCGCCCCAACGATCCCTTCTCTCCCCTGCAGAGGCCCCGGGGCCATGGGCCATCCCCGCTAGCCCCGGCGGCCGGCGATGGCGAACGCCAGCGAGGCGGACGAGCCGGGCCCGCCGGGCCCCCAGGCGGCCTCCAACTACGCCAAGCTGCTGCTGCTGGGGTTGATCATCTGCGTGAGCTTGGCGGGGAACCTGGCCCTGGCGCTGCTGGTGCTGAAGGAGCGGGGGCTGCACCGGGCCCCCTACTACTTCCTGCTGGACCTGTGCCTGGCTGACGCCGTGCGGGCGGCCGTCTGCTTCCCCTTCGTCCTGGTCTCCATCCGCCACGGCTCGGCCTGGACCCACAGCCCGCTCAGCTGCAAGGTGGTGGCCTTCCTGGCCGTCCTCTTCTGCTTCCACGCCGCCTTCCTCCTCTTCTGCATCAGCGTCACCCGGTACATGGCCGTGGCCCACCACCGCTTCTACGCCAAGCGCATGACCCTGTGGACGTGCGTGGCCGTCATCTGCATGGTGTGGACCCTCTCGGTGGCCATGGCCTTCCCACCCGTCTTCGACGTGGGCACCTACAAGTTCATCCGGGAGGAGGACCAGTGCATCTTCGAGCACCGCTACTTCAAGGCCAACGACACGCTGGGCTTCATGCTCATGTTGGCCGTGCTGGTGGGGGCCACCCACGCCGTCTACGGCAAGCTGCTCTGCTTCGAGTACCGCCACCGCAAGATGAAGCCGGTGCAGATGGTGCCAGCCATCAGCCAGAACTGGACGTTCCACGGGCCGGGGGCCACCGGCCAGGCGGCCGCCAACTGGATCGCTGGCTTCGGCCGGGGCCCCATGCCGCCCACGCTGCTGGGCGTCCGGCAGAACGGCCACGCCGCCAACCGCCGCCTGCTGGGCATGGAGGAGTTCAAGGCCGAGAAGCGGCTGGGGAAGATGTTCTACGTCATCACCGTCCTCTTCCTCCTGCTCTGGTCGCCCTACATCGTGGCCTGCTACTGGCGGGTCTTCGTCAAGGCCTGCAGCATCCCCCACCGCTACCTGGCCACCGCCGTCTGGATGAGCTTCGCCCAGGCCGCCGTCAACCCCATCGTCTGCTTCCTGCTTAATAAGGAGCTCAAGAAGGGGCTGGCGGCCCACGTGCCCTGCCGCAGGACAGAGCCCCCCCTGCCCCGGGAGCCGTACTGCGTCATGTAAGGGGGGGGCGCTGCATACGTCACGCCGGGGGTGTCCCCGAAGGGTCAGGGCCGGGGGAGAGGGTGCGAGGAGCTGGGTGCAGCAGGGCAGGCCGGGAGTCTGGACATCCGGAGTCAATCCAGAGTCACCCCCTGACTGCAGTGGGGTCGGGGCTGGATTCTGATCTCAGTTAATCCAGAGTCAGTCCAGAGTCACCCCCTGACTGCAGTGGGGTCGGGGCTGGATTCTGATCTCAGTTAATCCAGAGTCACCCCCTGACTGCAGTGGGGTCGGGGCTGGATTCTGATCTCAGTTAATCCAGAGTTAATCCAGAGTCACCCCCTGACTGCAGTGGGGTCGGGGCTGGATTCTGATCTCAGTTAATCCAGAGTTAATCCAGAGTCACCCCCTGACTGCAGTGGGGTCGGGGCCAGATTCTGATCTCAGTCAATCCAGAGTCACCCCCTGACTGCAGTGGGGTCGGGGCCGGATTCTGATCTCAGTCAATCCAGAGTCACCCCCTGACTGCAGTGGGGTCGGGGCCGGATTCTGATCTCAGTCAATCCAGAGTCACCCCCTGACTGCAGTGGGGTCGGGGCCGGATTCTGATCTCAGTCAATCCAGAGTCACCCCCTGACTGCAGTGGGGTCGGGGCCGGATTCTGATCTCAGTCAATCCAGAGTCACCCCCTGACTGCAGTGGGGTCGGGGCCGGATTCTGATCTCAGTCAATCCAGAGTCACCCACTGACTGCAGTGGGGTCGGGGCCGGATTCTGATCTCAGTCAATCCAGAGTCACCCCCTGACTGCAGTGGGGTCGGGGCTGGATTCTGATCTCAGTTAATCTAGAGTCAATCCAGAGTCACACCCTGACTGCAGTGGGGTCAGGGCTGGATTCTGATCTCAGTTAATCCAGAGTCAATCCAGATCACCCCCTGACTTCAGCGGACTTACTCCAGATGCGGTGGGTTATTCTGGATTCACACCCAGGTACCTAAAATGGGGAATTTGCTGTGTCTCGTTTGGGGATGAGTGAATGGGGCGGGGCTGGAGGGAGAACCCGGGGAAGGGGGATGGAGAAGGGAGGATGGGGAGAGCGGGAGAGGGAGTCCAGCCCACCAACGCCCACCCCCTGCCTCGGCTGGGTGATTTAGCAACCTGTCAGTCAGTAACCAGGGACTTGCCCCCCTGTTTCCATGGCAACAGCCAATGGGAGCCCAACAGACCATGTCATCCTGGAACAATGCAACGAGGAAACTGGGGGGCGGGGTACGATCCATCCTCACCCTGAAATCCCTGGCGGCTCCGGCGGGAGGGAAACGGGACGGCTGCGATGGCCGCGTGTTCTGGGGAAAGGGGCCAGTGGCTGCAGACAGCGGCAGGATCACAGGTGACAGTGCCAGGGTGACAGGCAGTGATATTAACACACACACCGCTAGAGTACCCTGCACCGACGCTCGGGTACCGTGCACGGGAACAGGCAGCGGTGCTGGAGTAACAGGTGGAGTAACACACATAATGCTAGAGTACCCTGCGCCGACGCTCGGGTACCATGCACGGGAACAGGCAGCGGTGCTGGAGTAACAGGCGGAGTAACACACATAATGCTAGAGTATCCTGCGCCGACGCTCGGGTACCGTGCACGGGAACAGGCAGCGGTGCTGGAGTAACAGGCGGAGTAACACACATAATGCTAGAGTACCCTGCGCCGACACTCGGGTACCGTGCACAGGAACAGGCAGCGGTGCTGGAGTAACAGGCGGAGTAACACACACAACGCTAGAGTACCCTGCGCCGACGCTCGGGTACCGTGCACAGGAACAGGCAGCGGTGCTGGAGTAACAGGCGGAGCAACACACATAACGCTAGAGTACCCTGCGCCAACGCTCGGGTACCGTGCACAGGAACAGGCAGCGGTGCTGGAGTAACAGGCGGAGTAACACACACAACGCTAGAGTACCCTGCGCCGACGCTCGGGTACCGTGCACAGGAACAGGCAGCGGTGCTGGAGTAACAGGCGGAGTAACACACATAACGCTAGAGTACCCTGCAGGAACACAGCGGCATGCAAGAGTAGATGGGAGAAGAACAGGTACACAGGGGACTGTCTCCCTTTCCCAGCCCCTTTGCTCCTCCCCAGAGCTGTTTGCATTCCCGCAGGGACAGACTCCGGAGGGCAAAGGGATTTGGGGCGGGATGTTACGGGGCCGAGCCCTGATCCCGGGCTCCTGGCCAGACACACCCTGCCGGCAACAGGGAAGTGACTCCAGATTGATACCCACAGAAATGAGATCAGAATCCGTCTCTGGGACCGCCGGCGGCTGGGATGGGGAAGGGAGGACCTAGCAGCAGCAGCCAGGACTCCTGGGTTCTCTCCCCAGCTCTGGATGGGAAGTGGGGTCTAGTGGGTTAGACCCAGGGGGGCTGGGAGCCAGGACTCCTGGGTTCCATCCCCGGCTCTGGGAGGGGAGTGGGGGCTGGTGGTTAGAGCAGGGGGGGCTGGGAGCCAGGACTCCTGGGTTCTCTCCCCTGGCTCTGGATGGGAAGTGGGGTCTGGTGGGTTAGACCCAGGGGGGCTGGGAGCCAGGACTCCTGGGTTCCATCCCCAGCTCTGGGAGGGGAGTGGGGTCTGGTGGGTTAGACCCAGGGGGGCTGGGAGCCAGGACTCCTGGGTTCTCTCCCCTGGCTCTGGATGGGAAGTGGGGTCTGGTGGGTTAGACCCAGGGGGGCTGGGAGCCAGGACTCCTGAAATAGGTGAGTGAAGGGTGGTGGTGGGGTTTCCAGCTGGGCCCCGGCCCAACAACGGATCCGACCGGGCTCAGAACTCTCCACTCGCTGGTTTTGTTCGGAGTTTTTTGGGGGTGGGGATTTTTTTGGCAGAAAAAAAAATTGAAGAAAAAGACGTGGAAAAAAAATCAATGTTTTTGTACAAAAATACACCCCCCCCCAATAATTTTGGGGCTTGGGGGGAGGGGAGGGCACGAGATGGCGACAGGACGGCCGGACAGAGACCCTGTGGGGGGGGGCAGCCGCTCTGTCGGGGGAGGGAGAGTATTGGGCTGGGGCGGGGGTGGCAGTGTGGGGGTTTGCTCAGATCTTTGGTTCTTGTCCAGCCCCTCCCCCCTTTTTCGGGGTGCCGGGGGGCACGGACTGTTCTCGTTTATTTTCTTTTTGATATAAAAACTGATGGAATTAAACTAACTGACCAAACAGTGTTTTCTTCGAGCCAGGGGCACGCAGGGCCCGTCTCCCGGAGTGCCCGGACACCTGGGTTCTTTCCTTGGCTCCAGGAGGGGAGTGGGGTCTGGTGGTTAGAGCAGGGGGGGCTGGGAGCCAGGACTCCTGGGTTCAATCCCTGATTCTTGCCATCAGTCGCTATTGGCCGTTGTGGAAGAAATCCCTTCTCTGCCTTTTCCCCCCTGCAAGCTGGGTCGGGCGAGCGCAGTTTGAATGCAGACCCCGGCTATGCCAGCCTCGGCCTCTCCCAGCTCAGGGGCGCTGGTGCGCCCGGGGCAGAGTTCGGGCCAGGAAGCCGCTGGCTCCCCTGGCATCTGAACCGAAACCTCCCTCTGTGCTTTGGTTTCCTGCTTTCGGGGCCGACCCTGCCCCCAAAATTTCGATTCAAAGGTCACAGATTTCTCTTTCTTCGAAAACAGCTAGCATGATAAGATCTGGGGCATGGGGTGAGGGGGAGACATGCAGCCACGTCTGGGATGGAGCAGCCACACAGGGATGCCTCGCCTGGCACTGAGATGCAGCCACCTCTGGGGTGGGACAACTGGGGAACAGCCACACATAACGCTGCATGGTGCTGGCTTGCCTGGTGCTGAGATGCAGCCACCTGTGGGGTGGGCTGGCTGGGGAGCAGTTTGGGACAGGAAGTGAAGCTGATGCCTGTTTCTGAGTGCAACTGGAGTGGAAATTTCGAGCTGGAGAATGGGTGCCTCCGAGCTGGGATTCGGCCCGGACGCCGGGGTTCAATCTCTCAATTTTAGGGGGGGGAAAAGCCAGGCTGGGGGAAAAGCCAGGCTAGGGGAGAGCGCCCCTTGCAGAGCCCCCCCGCTGTAGGGCCCCCTTTCCATCCCTTTGTAAACGTCTCTCCCGAGATTCAGGGTCACAGTGCCACACAGTGGTGACTCAGCAATGCAGCAGCCCCCTCCCCTCCCCAATTGTATTTCCTCTTTGCTGGATGATAGGGTCCGTCTGGAAAAGCCCCCACCCTGCAATCTACTGCCCCTCACGCGGGGCAGGGGAGGCAGTATCTTTTGCTCCCCTCTGGGCTGTTCTTTATGAGGCCGACGGCTATTTGCAGCACGACTAATATTTGCTTTGCCATGTGCAATGCACAATGCACTATTGTTTGCAGTGCATTCTCACGTGCAAGGCACCATTATTCACGGGGGCCCCATTATTGGAAGGGCTCTATTGTTTGCAGTGCATTACTATGTGCATTGTATGCACTGCACTCTCGTGTGCAATGCACCATTATCTGCGGGGCTCTATAGTTTGCAGGGCATTGTATTGTGCAATGCACTCTCGTTTGCAATGTACCATTCTGTGCAGGGATCTATTGTTTGCAATGCATTACTACGTGTAATGCACTATTGCACACAATGCATTGGATGCACTGCACTCTCGTGTGCAATGCACCATTATCTGCGGGGCTCTAGGCTGTGCAGAGCATAGGCTTGTGCAATGCACTATTATACAATATTGTTTCTGGTGCACTCTCGTGTGCAAGGCACCGTTGTTCCCGGAGCACTACGACGGCGCAACGAGCAATTACGCGCCACGTGCATTTGCTCCGCCTGGCGGGCGCGCGCTTACCCACAGCCCAGTGCCTAGGGCGCAAGCGCCGCATTCGGCGTTACTGCGCATGCACCGAGGGACGTTCCTGCCAACGCGCATGCGTCCCGCGCAGTCTCCCTTTGAGACACTGCCGAGGGCCCCGCCCCATCTCTGGCGGACGCGACCGAATCCACCGAGCCTGGTTCCGCCTCCTGCCCATTGGCCGCCGCCGAGAAGGCGCCCGTCGTATCAGCGTCCGGGTCCCCCACGTGGGAGGCGGGACGAAGGCGGAACCCGCGACGATTGCTGGCGCCGCCGGCCAGTGGCCGCCCGGTTTGCCCCCCCACGTGGGACGGAAGGCTTTCCCCTCCCGCCGTTGGCGGGGCCGCCCTGCCGCTGGCCAATCAGAGCGGGAAGGGGAGAGAGGAACAGAGGGGGGAGGGAGAGACGCGCGAGGCGCTCGAGTTTGGCAGTTGGCGGCGGCCGTTGCTCCCCTCGCGCCTCTTCCGTTTGAAAACGAGGGTTGAGCGGGAGGGGGGCTGGCGCGGCCCCGCCCCCGGGCCTGAGCGGACCGAACCATGAGCGGGGACGGGGGGATCCCCCGGACCCCACCACCCTCCCCGGCCGCCAAGCGCCGCCGCCCGGGCCCGCTGCTGAAGGAGACCGAGGCCGCCCAGGCGCTGACCCAGCTGACGGCCTGGGGGGGCCTGGAAACCGCCGGGCGGCAGGGGGCGCCCGCGGCCCAGGGGGACCTGGAAACTGCCGTCAGCGGGCTGGCGCCCCCTGCTGGGGAGGGGGGCCTGGAAACTGCCCTCCCCCCGCGGGGCAGCCTAGACACCGCTGGTAGCGGGCAGGGGAGCCTCGAGGCTGTCGCCAACGGGAAGGGGAGCCCCAAGACCGCCGGCGGCAGGAAGGGGGACCAAGAAACTTCTGAGGGGGAGCTGAGCCCCCAAGGTGCAGCCGGGGTGAAGAGGAGCCTTGAAACCGATTCTGCTGAGGAGAAGGGGGTCCTGGAAACCGCTGCCACGACGACGGGGAGGCTCGACACCGACACCCCTGAGGGGAAGGGGGTCCTGGAAACAACAGCTACAAAGATGGGGAGGCTCGAGACTGACACCGCGGAGGGGAAGGGGGTCCTGGAAGCCGCCGCCGCAAAGATGGGGAGGCTTGACACCGCCGCCGCTGAGGCGAAGGGAGGCCTGGAAACTGCCGACGGCCGGGAGGGGCGGAGGAAGAGGAGGGCGGAGGAGGAGTGCTCCATCATCTCGGTGGGGGAGGAGGAGGAGGAGGAGGAGGAGGGGGCCGCGGCGGCCCGGCCGGCCCCGGACACGGAGCAGTACCTGGAGGCGCTGGAGGCGGTGCAGCTGGAGCTGGAGGCGGTGAACGAGCAGGCCGGCTGCGCCTTCCGCATCCTCAAGGCCAAGTTCGGCCACATGCGCCGGCCCCACCTCGAGCGCCGCAACCTCATCATCCAGAACATCCCCGGCTTCTGGGTCACCGCCGTATCCCTCCGCCGGGGGGCGCCGCAGGGCTGGGCGGGGGCGCTCTCCCTGAGGGGGCGGGGGCTGGGCGGGGGCGCTCTCCCTGGGGGGGCGGGGGCTGGGCGGGGGCGCTCTCCCTGGGGGGGCGGGGGCTGGGCGGGGGCGCTCTCCCTGGGGGGCGGGGGCTGGGCGGGGGCGCTCTCCCTGGGGGGGCGGGGGCTGGGCGGGGGGCGCCACAGGGGGCTGGGCAGGGGGCGCTCTCCCTGGGGGGCGGGGGCTGGGCAGGGGGCGCTCTCCCTGGGGGGCGGGGGCTGGGCGGGGGCGCGCTCTCCCTGGGGGGGCGGGGGCCTGGGCGGGGGGCGCTCTCCCTGGGGGGCGGGGGCCTGGGCGGGGGGCGCCACAGGGGGCTGGGCAGGGGGCGCTCTCCCAGGGGGGGCGGGGGCTGGGCGGGGGCGCTCTCCCTGGGGGGGCGGGGGCTGGGCGGGGGGCGCCACAGGGGGCTGGGCAGGGGGCGCTCTCCCTGGGGGGCGGGGGCTGGGCAGGGGGCGCTCTCCCTGGGGGGCGGGGGCTGGGCGGGGGCGCGCTCTCCCTGGGGGGGCGGGGGCCTGGGCGGGGGGCGCTCTCCCTGGGGGGCGGGGGCCTGGGCGGGGGGCGCCACAGGGGGCTGGGCAGGGGGCGCTCTCCCTGGGGGGTGGGGGCTGGGCAGGGGGCGCTCTCCCTGGGGGGGCGGGGGCCTGGGCGGGGGGGCGCTCTCCCAGGGGGGGCGGGGGCCTGGGCAGGGGGCGCCACAGGGGGCTGGGCAGGGGGCGCTCTCCCCAGGGGGGCCAGGGGCTGGGCAGGGGGCGCTCTCCCAGGGGGGGCGGGGGCCTGGGCAGGGGGCGCCACAGGGGGCTGGCCGGGGGGGCGGGGGCCTGGCCAGGGGGCGCTCTCCCCGGGGGGGCGGGGGCCTGGCCAGGGGGCGCTCTCCCCAGGGGGGCGGGGGCCTGGCCAGGGGGCGCTCTCCCCAGGGGCTGGGGGCTGAGGGGAGAGCGGGGGGCTAGGCCTGGAGAACCCAGGCATCTGAGTTCCTGTTGCGATTCCTTGACTCAGGCTCCCCAGTTCCTCAATCACCCCCAGTTGTCGGCCATGATCAACGACCGCGATGAGGACACCCTGAGCTACATGACCAACCTGCAGGTGAGGGCGGGGGGGCTGGGCCCCCAGACATCTGGGTTCTCTCCCCGGCTCTGGGAGGGGAGTGGGGGCTGGTGGTTAGAGCAGGGGGGCTGGGCCCCCAGACATCTGGGTTCTCTCCCCGGCTCTGGGAGGGGAGTCGGGTCTGGTGGGTTAGAGCAGGGAGGGCTGGGAGCCAGGACTCCTGGGTTCTCTCCCCGGCTCTCGGAGGAGTAGGGGGACCAGAGTGGTGTGGGTGGGGGTGCGCGCTGTGGAAAGTCTGAGGCCCGGACTCCTGGGTTCTCTCCCCGGCTCTCGGAGGAGTAGGGGGACCAGAGTGGTGTGGGTGGGGGTGCGCGCTGTGGAAAGTCTGAGGCCTGGACTCCTGGGTTCTCTCCCCGGCTCTCGGAGGAGTAGGGGGACCAGAGTGGTGTGGGTGGGGGTGCGCGCTGTGGAAAGTCTGAGGCCTGGACTCCTGGGTTCTCTCCCCGGCTCTCGGAGGAGTAGGGGTCCAGAGTGGTGTGGGTGGGGGTGCGCGCTGTGGAAAGTCTGAGGCCTGGACTCCTGGGTTCTCTCCCCGGCTCTCGGAGGAGTAGGGGGACCAGAGTGGTGTGGGTGGGGGTGCGCACTGTGGAAAGTCTGAGGCCTGGACTCCTGGGTTCTCTCCCCGGCTCTCGGAGGAGTAGGGGGACCAGAGTGGTGTGGGTGGGGGTGCGCACTGTGGAAAGTCTCAGGCCCGGACTCCTGGGTCCTTTCTGCCCCGCAGGTGGAGGAGTTCACTCACGCCAAGTCGGGGTGTAAGATCAAGTTCTACTTCAGCGGGAACCCCTACTTCCAGAATGAGGTGATCGTCAAGGAGTTCCAGCCCGCCTCCTCAGGTACGGGGCGGGGCTGCTTTCGGGGGGTGCTGGGGGGCGCTCCCCACGCCTGCCCCCTCACCACTGCCTCTCCCCCACCAGGCCGACTGGTGTCACACTCCACCCCCATCCGCTGGTGGCGGGGCCAGGACCCCCGGGCCCACGGCCGCAAGAGCCCCGAGATGGGGCGCAGCTTCTTCAGCTGGTTCGGGGACCACAGCTTCCCTGCCGGCGACCGGATCGCTGAGGTGAGCCCCCCCTGAACTTCCCAGCCCCCCCCCCGGATGCCCCTCCCGCCTCTTACCCCTCTGCTCTGTGCCCCCAGATCATCAAGGAGGACCTCTGGCCCAATCCCCTGCAGTACTACCTGATGGGTGAGAACGGGGGCGCCGGGGATGACAGGTGAGACTGCGCCCCCCGCCAGAGCGGGGGGACATCGGGGTACGGCAGGCTGGGGAGCCAGGCGCTGTGGGGAACTTGTTGGTGGCTGAGAAGTGCATGCTGGGTAAGCCCCGGGGGCAGGCGCTGAGCATTGTGTTTACCTCGGGGGCCGGGCGCTTAGCATTGTGAGTACCCCGGGGGGACGGACACCAAGCATTGTGGGTAATGGGAGGGGGGCGGGCGTCGAGCATCATGGGTACCCGGGGGCGGGTATCGAGCATTGAGAGTATACTGGGGGGAGGGGTGCTGAGCATTGTGGGTAACCCGGGGCGGGGACAGGCACTGAGCATTGTGGGTATCCTGGGGGGATGGGCGCTGAGCATTGTGGGTAATGGGGGTGGGGTGGGTGTCAAGCATTGTGGGTACCCGGGTGGGGGGAGGGCAGGCGCTGAGCATTGTGGGTAACCCGGGGGGACGGACATCAAGCATTGTGGGTAATGGGAGGGGGGCGGGCGTCAAGCATCATGGGTACCCGGGGGGTGGGTATCGAGCATTGTGAGTATACTGGGGGGAGGGGTGCTGAGCATTGTGGGTATCCTGGGGGGATGGGCGCTGAGCATTGTGGGTAATGGGGGGGGGTGGGCGTCAAGCATTGTGGGTACCCGGGTGGGGGGAGGGCGGGCGCCGAGCATAGTGGGTACCGCGCAGGGATGGGCGCTGAGCATTGTGGGTAACCCGGTGGGGGGATGGGCGCCGAGCATTGTGGGTAACTCTGCGGTGCCCACAGCGGGACCGAGCATGGGGACGACTGTGTGGTGATCGTGGATGACGAGGGGGAGGAGGACGAAGTGCAGGAAATCATGGACGAGGAAGAGGACGGCGAGGAAGGTCAGTAATGGGGGTCCCTGGGTAACACCCCCTCCCCCAAGGGGCTGTGTCTCTGCGCCGGGCGGGGGGGTTTCTCATGACGGGGGCAGTGCTGGGCAAGCAGGGGTTGTGGGTCGGGATGGGGGGTGGTGGTGGAGTGGGGAGGGGGTTGTGGGGAGTGATTGGGGGGGTGGGGGTGGAGTGGGGAGGGCAGTGCAGTGGGGGGGCCGTGGGTCAGGATTGGGGGGCGCCGGCAGCACCCATGTCTGTCCCCGTCCCCCCCCAGGCAGCGCGGCGGAGGAGCTGATGGTGGCGGCGTCCGGCTGTGGCTCAGAGCCGGAGGAAGACGGATGATCCCCCCCCCCCGCCCCACCAGCACCCGAAGACGGACCAGGATCCCCCCCGGCGCCCCCTGCTGGGCTGGACTCTGTGATTTGAGCTTTGCCCGTGGCCCCAGCTCAGGGCTTGGGGCAATTAATCGCATCCCTTAAGTTATTGAGGGGGGCTGCAGTTCCCAGCCTGGCCACTGGGGGGCAGCGCTACCCCGCCGCGTCACAAGTGGGGCAGTCGTCTGGGGGGGCCTGGGCCTGCTGGGGTCGGGTATCGGCCCAGGGCGCTGGGGGCATGGTGGGTAAATACCCCCCCCCATGGGCCCGTGGGGCCCTGCCTGGCCATGGGAGAGGGGCATTGTGGGTAAATACCCCCCCAGTGGCCGGGTGGGGCCCTGCCTGGCCATGGGAGAGGGGCATTGTGGGTAAATACCCACACACACACCCCAGTGGCCAGGGGGGGCCTGCTCCTCCAGTGGCCTGTTCCGTGCAGCTCAGGGTCTTTTTCCATTAATTAATTGTGTTCAGTGGTTGGCCGTTAACACCCCCCAGCCTGGGGCCCCCCCGGACCCGCTGCCAACCTCAGGGCTCCCCCGAGGCTGCTTCCCGCACCTCCGCTGCACCCCCCACAGCTAATCCCATCAGCCCCTGGGGCTGGGCACGATGTGATCTGCCTGTCTGTGGGGGGGCACCGTGGGGCAGGGTGGGGGGCCCCTCTGATGTCTTGTAGCCGTGGGTCAGGCGCTGGGCTGGCCAGCCCCGGCGCCCCCCATGGCCGCCCTATGCAATGCTACTGAAGGGGGGGGGGGTTGGACACGGCCGCCTGAAAACAAAGCACTTAATATACGGAGAGATTTCACCCCTCCGGCTCCTTCCTGGTGCGCCGCCCCCTGCCTGCCCGCCGTGGGGTCCCCCCATCCCCCTGCCCGTGCGCCGAGGGGTCCCCCCATCCCCCTGCCCATCCAGCCCGCCCGCCGTGGGGTCCCCCCATCCCCCTGCCCATCCGACCTACCTGCCGTGGGGTCCCCCATCCCCCTGCCCATCCAGCCCACCCACTGTGGGGTCAACCCATCCCCCTGCTCGCCCGCCATGGGGTCCCCCCATCCACCTGCCTGCCTGCCGTGGAGTCCCTCGGCCCCCTGCCCATCTGGCCCACCTGCTATGGGGTCCCCCTGCTCGCCCGCCGTGGGGTCCCCCCAACTCCCTGCCAATCCGGCCCACCCGCCGGGGCGTCCCCCATCTTCCTGCTTGCCCGCCGTGGAGTCCCCCCATTCCTCTGCCCATCCAGCCCACACGCCGAGGGGTTCCTCGGCCCCCTGCCATTCTGGCCCACCCACCGTGGGGTCCCCCTGCCCACCCGCCGAGGGGTTCCTCGGCCCCCTGCCATTCTGGCCCACCCACCGTGGGGTCCCCCTGCCCACCCACCGAGGAGTCCCTCGGCCCCCTGCCCATCCAGCCCACCTGCCATGGGGTCCCCCAACCTCCTGCCCATCCGGCCCACCCGCCAGGGGGTCCCCCCATCCCCCTGCCCGCCCACCGAGGGGTCCCTCGGCCCCCTGCTCATCCGGCCCACCCGCCGTGGGGTCCCCCATCCCCCTGCCCATCCAGCCCGCCTGCCATGGGGTCCCCCTGCTCGCCCGCCATGGAGTCCCCCCATCCCCCTGCACGCCCGCCATGGGGTCTTCCATCCCCCTGCCCATCCAGCCCGCCTGCCATGGGGTCCCCCTGCCCGTCCGGCCCACCTGCCGTGGGGTTCCCCTGCCCGCCTGCCGAGGGGTCCCTCGGCCCCCTGCCCATCCAGCCCACCTGCCATGGGTTCCCCCCCAACCCCCTGCCCATCCAGCCCACCTGCCGTGGGGTCCCCCCAACCCCCTGCCCATCCGGCCCACCCGCCAGGGGGTCCCCCATCCCCCTGCCCGTGTGCCGAGGGGTCCCTTCATACTCCTCCCCATCGGGCCCACCCACCGTGGGGTCCCCCAGCCCCTGCTCGCTGTGGGGTCCCCCCATCCCCCTGCCATGGGACCCTCATCCCTCCCAGGACGTCCTTCCTGCCCGGCTGTCTGAGCAAAGGGGCTGTGGCAGACCCCCCTTCTCCACCCCCACCCCAAGCTGAGAGAACCCCGGTGTCCTGGCTCCCCACCCCCGCTGTGGGGGCATTGCTGAGTCTTGAGGTCTCAGGGTCTGTTTGGTTCCTGGGCCTGGGGCGCCAGCGAAGCCCGGGTGGGCTCAGGGGGGCAGCAGAGATATTCCCAGCATGCACTGCTGCGGGGGCGCCCCCAAAGGCTGCAGCTCCCAGCATGCCCCTGGGCTGGTCGGGCTGGGGGGGTCACCTCTGCTTGGCTGCCGGGGGGCTCCCCACATCGTCCTAGATCTGTTCCCCCCCTGTGCTGCTTCTCCCTGTGGGGACCCCCCCACTTCCCCCTTGAGGGACACCCCCCCACACACTTCCCCCTCCGGGGACCTGCCCCTCCTCGGACCCCCACTTCCCCTCCCCCCGCCGGGGACCTGCCCCTCCTCGGACCCCCCACTTCCCCTCCCCCCGCCGGGGAGGCCCCATCCCCTGCGCTGTTCCGGGGCCCGCCCCCAGCCAGGTGAGGGGGAGGGCAGCGGGCAGGGAGGGGTTAACGGGGGGGGGGGGATCAGCTGCTGGGCAGGGATTGGCCGGGGGATTATCGGCCCCCTTCGTCCTGGGAACTTCCCATGGGGGGGGCGAGATCTCACCCCCCCGCGGGGCAGCCGGGCGCGGAGCGGGGACCGGGACGGCTGGGAGCCGGGACAGAGCCGGGGTAAGACCCCCCCAGCGCCCCCCACTCCCGACCCATAGGTCCCAGCGCCCCCCACTCCCGCCCCCCAGCCCCCGCCCCCCCACAAGCCCCCCAGCGCCCCCCACTCCCGCCCCACAACCCCCGCACCCTCCCAGCCCTGCCGGTGCCCCCCACTCCCGACCCCCAGCGCCCCTCACTCCCGCCCCACAGCCTCCGCCCCCCACAGCCCCGCCGCTGCCCCCCACTCCCGACCCGCAGCCCCTGCCCCCCCCCCCCAGCCCCCGCTGTCCTAGATTTTGTTAAGTCTTCTTGGCCCCGGGATGCAGGGGGGCAGGTGCCCGCTTTGGGACGGGAAGTGAAGGAGCCCCCCCCTTCTTCCCCAACTGCAAGGACGTGGGGGGGAGGCACATTTCGGGACTGGCCTGGGGGGGGGGGTGCACATCCCAGCATGCACCTGGCCGCACCTGGGGGGTGGAGCCTGCAGGTTGTAGCTCGTGCAGCTGGGGGCTAGGGAGGCGGGAGGCCGGGTGGGGGGAGGGCTTGTTCCCTGCAGGGGGGGTGGGAAGATCAGCCCCCCCCCCCCCGCCACGCACGGGGCTGGTGGGGCCCACATGCCGTGTCCCCTGGCTTCACCCCATTGCTCTGCCTGCAGGAGGTGGGGTTCGGCTGGGGGGGCTCTTGGGGGTTGGGCACTCCCCAGGGGCACTGATGGGGGGGTCCCTGGCGGGGGAGGGGCTCAGCTGGGGTATCCCAGCCCCTCCAGCCTGCAAGGGGGTTTGGGGGGCAGTGCAGTGTGTCCCCCCTGGGGGGGTGTGGGTCGCCCCTGCCCCACTGCTGGTCCCCCCAGCGCTCGGCCCTGCCGGCCAGGGGAGAGCGTCCCCCGTCCCCCTCCCTGCCCCCCGCCTACCTTTTCTCCTTCTCCCATAGGTGCTGCCTGCCCCCGCCATGGCCCCCCCAGTGCCCACGCTGCTGATGGCCTTGGTGCTGGCCTGTGCCCTGGCCTGGTCCAGCCCCCTCAGCACCCCTCGCGTCTACCTGCCCTACAAAGGTGAGGGGGGGCACAGCCCCTGTGCCCACTCCCAGCCGGCTGGCGTGCACACACGCGTGCAAAGCGTGCGTGCACGGTGATAGACGTGTGCAGGACATGGGCGGTCGCCTGCAGAGATGTGTGTTTAGGCAAACACGCCTGCTCCTGGATGCTGGTGCACACGCGTGTCTGTGCGAGCAGACGGGCAGCCCGAGTCCTGGCCGGGTCACCAGGGGGCACGTGGTGCGGAGGTACCCGAGGTGCCCCCCCGCTCCTCCCCCTCCTTGCTGGGGACTCCGGGATCTGGTTACCCAGTCGCAGGGAGCGGCTTTCCCAGAAAAGCTTAAAATACCCAGAATGCCAAGCAGGGCTGAGTCTCCCCTCCCCCCCAAGCCTCCTGTGTCGTGCAAGATGCTGACCAGTCGTGCAACACGGCACCCAGCTGTGCAACGCGGCATCTAGCCGTGCAATGCATCAAGACCACCTGCCTGTCGTGCAACACGCTGACCAGTCGTGCAATGCACCATCCAGCTGTGCAATGCATCAGGACCACCCACCTGTCGTGCAAACGCTGACCAGTTGTGCAACACACCATCCAGTTGTGCAATGCACGGGGCAGTGGCTCCCCGCCATTGTCTCAGTCCCAGCCTGGCTGGATATAGCTGTGACACACGGCCCAGACACGCCACAGCAGGCACCTGGCATGGGGCTGGCTGGAGGTCACCCCCAAAGGCTGCAAAGCCTGGGGCTTGTGGGGATTTCCGGCAGGACGCCTGGGTCCCGTCCCTGGCGCCAGGAGGGCAGCGGGGGCTGGTGGGTTAGAGCAGGGGGGGCTGGCAGCCAGGACTCCTGGGTTCTCTCCCCGGTTCTGGGAGGGGAGTGGGGGCTGGTGGGTTAGAGCAGGGGGGGCTGGCAGCCAGGACTCCTGGGTTCTCTCCCCGGCTCTGGGAGGGGAGTGGGGGCTGGTGGGTTAGAGCAGGGGGGGCTGGGAGCCAGGACTCCTGGGTTCTCTCCCCGGCTCTGGGAGGGGAGTGGGGGCTGGTGGTTAGAGTGGGGGGGCTGGCAGCCAGGACTCCTGGGTTCCCTCCCCGGCTCTGGGAGGGGAGTGGGGGCTGGTGGTTAGAGCAGGGGGGGCTGGGAGCCAGGACTCCTGGGTTTTATCCCCGGCTCTGGGAGGTGAGTGGGGGCTGGTGGTTAGAGAGGGGGGGCTGGGAGGGGAGGGGGGTCTAGTGGGTTAGAGGAGGGGGTAGTTAGTCCTGCCCTTGGCCCTGGCTCTCGGACCCTGTGCCAGCCGTGCCCGCGGGGGGGGAGAGGATTGACACGCTCAAGGTCACTGCAGGTGGGAAGCTCGCAGCGCGGCCTGGCACGGGGCTGGAATGCGGCTGGGGGATTTCAGTGATTATTTCTGGGCTTTGCTCTGCCCGGCCCCCCCCACCCCCAAAATACCCCCTGAGCTCAGCCAGCGCCAGGCAGATTAACGGGGGTGGGGACCACTCCAGCTGCTGCTCGTGGGGGGGGGGTAGGACTCCTGGGTTCTCGAGGGGGGCTGGGAGGGTAGTAGGGACTAGTGGTTAGAGCAGGGGGGGCGGGGAGCCAGGACGCCTGGGTCCCATCCCAGCTCCATCGCTCCCCCCAGAGCTCCTGCAGACCCGCACCGCCCGGCCCTTCGCTTTCGCCTTCAACACCAGCGACTATCGGATCCTGCTGGTGGACCAGGACCAGGACCGGCTCTACCTGGGAGCCCGCGACTACCTAGTGGCCCTCGACCTCCACAACATCAACAAGGAGCCACTCATCGTAAGGTGGCCCGGATGCCTGGGTTCTCTCCCCGGCTCCAGGGGGGGAGGGGGGCTGGTGGCTAGAGCAGGGGGGCTGGGATCCTGGACTCCTGGGTTCTCTCCCGGCTCTGGGAGGGGAGTGGGGGCTGGTGGGTTAGAGCAGGGGGGGCTGGGAGCCAGGACTCCTGGGTTCTCTCTCTGGCTCTGGGAGGGGAGTGGGGACTAGTGGTTAGAGTAGGGGGGCTGGGAGCCAGGACTCCTGGGTTCTCTCCCTGGCTCTGGGAGGGGAGCAGGATCTGGCGGGTTAGAGCGGGGCTGGGGGGGAGCCTGGACTCCTGAGTTCTCTGGGTGGGGAGCGGGGTCTGGTGGTTGGAGCGGTGGGGGTGGGGGCTGGGTGCCCGGACGCCTGGGTTCCCTGGGAGGCAGGAGGGCTGTAGGGGGCGGGAGTCAGGAGCACGCCCTGGGGGGCTGGTTCTGGGGTCCCCATCTCAGACCCAGTCTCTGCTCTGCCTAGATCCACTGGCCGGCGTCCCAGAGCCAGCAGAGCGCCTGCCGCATGGCGGGGAAGGGTCAGCGGGTGAGATGGGGCAGGGCCCCCCAGTCCCCCCCCCGGTTCCCCCTCCCCACAGCCCTCCCCCGCCCTGTCACCCCTCTCCTGAGACCACGCAGGGCTTCCCCAGTTACCCCGCTGCCTCCCGCCCCCCTGCTGGGAATCTGCCCCCAGGGACAACCTTTGTCTCTGCCCCCCCAGATCCCCCTGCGATTCCCTCCCCCCCCATTGGGGTCCCAGCTCTGCCCCAACTCACCCGCCTGCGCCCCCCCCCCCCCGCCCAGGGCGAGTGTTTCAACTACGTGCGTCTGGTGGAGCCCGTGAATCGCACCCACCTGTATGTCTGTGGGACGGGGGCCTGCCAGCCCGTCTGCGCCCTGGTGCACCGCGGCTGGAGGTCGCAGGTGAGCCGGACGCCTGGGTTCTCTCCCAGCTCGGGGAGGGGAGGGGGGTCTGGTGGTTAGAGCAGGGGGGCTGGGAGCCTGGACGCCTGGGTTCTCTCCCCGGCTCTGGGAGGGGAGTGGAGGGGGGGTCTGGTGGTTAGAGCAGGGGGGCTGGGAGCCTGGACGCCTGGGTTCTCTCCCCGGCTCTGGGAGGGGAGTGGGGGCTGGTGGTTAGAGCAGGGGGGCTGGGAGCCTGGACGCCTGGGTTCTCTCCCAGCTCGGGGAGGGGAGGGGGGGTCTGGTGGTTAGAGCAGGGGGGGCTGGGAGCCCGGACGCCTGGGTTCTCTCCCGGCTTGGGGAGGGGAGGGGGGTCTGGTGGTTAGAGCAGGGGGGCTGGGAGCCTGGACACCTGGGTTCTCTCCCCTGCTCTGGGAGGGGAGTGGGGGCTGGGGTAGCAGGGCAGGGTGCTGGGGGTAAGAGCTCTGACCCCTGCCCCCCCGTCCCCTCCCAGGAGTACCTGTTCCGCATGGTGCCGCAGTCGCTGGAGCCAGGGAAGGGGCGCTGCCCGTACGACCCCCGGCAGAGCAGTCTGGCCACGCTCGTCAGTAAGTGGGGGCTGCGGGTGTCACGGAGTCCCAGGTCGGGCCCACTCCTGGCCCCGTGCGGTCCGTGGGGCGAACCCCCGTCAGAGCGACAGCCCTTCTCGGGGTCCCCTCTCTCTCGGGGTCAGGCCCCTCCACCTCCTGGAGCCGCACCTCTCTGAGCCTTAGCACGTCTGTCTCTGCCGTGGGCCCCCCAGGGAGTCCCCTCGCTCTGGGGCCCCCCATCTCCCCGCTCCCAGAGGGAATAATGCCCCCCCCCCGTTCTCTAGCCCGGAGGGACTCTCAGCCAGCGTCGCACAGGAGGGTTATCGAGCGTCTGACCCCAGCACAGGAAACTCTCCGGCCTCAGGCCTGGCCCCCCTCAGCCCAGCACATCCCAGTCTCCCTGCATCCAGGGGGGCTCTGCCTGCTCCCCCTCTCCAGCCCCGACCCCCCTGCTCCCCAGCTGGGCATCTGATACCCCCGGCCCCAAGCCCCCCTCTGTCCATTGTCTTCTCTCCAGGGAAACAGGGTCGCCTGGGCCCCTCTCCCCTCTTCTGTCCTCTGGCCCCTCGGGCTGGAACCGCCTGCTCCGGTCACCGGGGTCCTCTCCCCGCAGCCCATTGTCCCCCCACTGGCCAGAGCCGGCTGCGACTCCGGGTCACCCGGTCACCAGTCGCTGGGGTCTCCGTTCTCCAGGCCGTCGGCCGAACTCCCTCTCCCCTCCTGTTGCGGATTGTGGGGGAGTTAGGGCCCTGCACCCCCGGCTTCCTGCGATTCACCATGACTCTCAGCCAGCCAGTAAAGCAGAAGGTTTATTTGGATGACAGGAATACAGTCCAAGACAGGTCTTGCAGGCACAGACAACAGGGCCCCCCTCAGTTAGGTCCAGCTTGGGGTCCCAGGGCATCCCAGCCCAGCCCCCTTGGGGGGTCAGAGCCATCTCTGCCTCCCAGCCATCTCACCAGCCTGCTTCCAACACACTGCCTTCAGCGACCCCTCCCACCGCCTTTGTTCAGTTTCCCGGGCCCCGGAGTCACCTGACCTCCAACCCCTTCCTGGGTTCTCATGTTACAAGCTCAGGTATGTTCCCTCGGGCAGACTCCCATCCCCCGATGCAGACCATCCTAGTCACACTCCCCTGTCAGCATTCACACACCCCAGCAAGAACAGGCCCAGTTCGTCACATCTCTCCCCCCTTCGAGACCGAACTGAGCAGGGTCACTTTAGCCAGTGACCTGGGGAAGTTCGAACCTACCCCCGTTCCCATGGATGCCCCCGCATCCCTCCCATTCCTTGGTGAGAATTACACCAGGCCCCTTCAGTTTCACGCCCCCCCTTAGGTCGGGGGTGCTTGATGGCACTCGCAGTTCACATGTGGGAAGGTTTATGCGGCCTGCGCCCTTTTTCCACCCCCATACCTCTGGGGCTCCAACTGGGCTGTGGTCTTCTCCCAGCACTCCAGTCTGGAGGTCTGTGCTTTGGGCTCTCTTGGTTTAGAGCCGCTCTTTTAACCTTGGCCACCCTCCGGAAAGGCTCCTCTATGCTGGGCAAGGGTCCTAAAGCTGTTTTCCCCTTGTCCCAGGCCTTCCTCCCCCTCTCACAGGGGTCACAGGATCCGCAGTACTGTCGGACAGTAACAAAGACCCCAGGCCAGTAAAAGCTCCGTAGCAGCCTCTGCTGGGTACGCCAGGTTCCCTGGTGCCCTGAGAGGGGAATGTCATGGGCCCGGCACAGCAGCTGGCGGCGATACTTCTGGGGTACCACCAGCTGCCTCCTGATCCCCCCTGACTCCATTTCCCCTGGGGGAGCCCATTCTCGGTACAGGAACCCCTTCTCCCACAGGAACCTTTTCCGGCCACCTCGTCCCATGGTCTGTACCGCATTGAGGTCGGCTAGGTCCCTTATCTTCCGCAAGGAGGGATCTCTCTGCAACTCGGCCTGGAACTCAGCAGCTGGGACAGGGATGGCCACCTGCTCTTTCTCGCCCGCTGGGTCTGAAGCTGCAGCCTCCCTGAGCCGTGTCCCTGGGCGTTCCCTCCCCACCAGGTTAGGGTCCTGCGCCTCAGGCAAGGCACCCCCCCAAAGGCCAGGGCGCAGTGCCCCTCGCCGGCTCTGACTGCGGGTCACAACCAGTGCCTTTTGGGGGTTGCTTGGCCAGTTCTCCAGGTCCCCCCCCATCAATACCTCAGTGGGCAAATACGGGTGTACCCCCACATCCTTGGGGCCCTCCTTGGCCCCCCACTTCAGGTGTACCCTTGCCACGGGCACTTTGACTGGTGTTCCGCCCACCCCCGTCAGGGTCAGGTAGGAGTTGGGCACCACCTGATCTGGGGCCACCACCTCGGGCCGGGCCAGCGTCACCTCTGCGCCCGTATCCCAGTATCCATTGACCTTCCTCCCATCCACCTCCAGGGGAACAAGGTACTCTCTCCGGAGGGACAGCCCCGCGCCCACCGTATAAACCAAAAACCCTGAGTCTGGGGCATCCAGCCCCCTAGAGGAGCTGGCCTGGGGCCCTTCTCTCTCTTGAGCAGTTGATAAGCTGCCAGCCCCTCTTGCGTGAGAAGCCTGCCCCTCGTCCGTCTGGGCCTCTACCAAGTTAACCCTATGCGGGTTCGGTCTGCTCAGTCTGTCCTTGAGCTTGGGGCACTGGGCCCGAACGTGGCCTCTTCGGCCGCAGTAATAGCAGCTCATGTCCCGTGGGTCCCCTCGAGCCGGTCGGTTGTCCCTGACGCTGGGCATTCCCCGTGGGAGGGGATTCCCCATATTCCCCCTTTGGGAGGTCCCAGGGTGACTCTCTCTCTGCATCGCGGCGGGCCTGTTCCTTTGGGGCTCCTCCCTGCCACCCCCTGACCGGCTCTTTACAAACTCATCAGCCAGCTGCCCGGCGTGTCGCGGGTTCTCTGGCTTTCTGTCCACCAACCACAGCCTCAGGTCAGATGGGCACCGCTCATACAGTTGCTCCAGTACCAGCAGTTTGACCAGGTCCTCCTTCGTCTGGGCCCCACCAGCCCACTTGCTGGCGTATCTTTCCATGCGGACGGCTAGTTGCAGATATGAGATCTCAGGGGTTTTATCCTGACTCCGGAACCTTTCCCAGTACATCTCAGGAGTCAGCCCAAACTCACGTAGCAGGGCCCTTTTGAATAGTTCGTAGTCCCCTTTCTCTGCCTCTCCCAGTTGGCGGTACAATGCCACGGATTTGGGGTCCAGTAAGGGGGTAAGGACCCGGAGTCTGTCCGCGGGATCCACCCGGTGCAGCTCGCAGGCCGTCTCAAAGGCCTCCAGGAAGTCATCCATGTCCTCCCCCTCCTTGTATGGGGCCATGATGCACTTATCAAAGCTCCGTGCAGTCCTGGGTCCCCCCTCACTCACCGCAGCCGGGGGTTCGCTGCCCTTCAATCTCGCCAGTTCCAGTTCAAGCTGACGCTGTCTCTCTTCATGCTGTCTCTGTTGTTCACGATCCTCCAGCTCTCTCAGTTTTAGCTCTTTCTCCCATTCCAGCCAATTCCGCTCCCTGGATGCCGAACGTCGCCGGGAGGATCCTCTGCTGGCCGGCGGGCTTCGCCCGGGGGATCCCCTGCTGGCCGGGGGGGTCACGGCGCCTTCGGTATTTGCTGGGCTCCTCCCCACCCTTCCCCTAGGCATAGGAAGGAGGGGTCTCGGGAAGCCCTCAGCAGCCGGCTGACCACTCCCAGCTGGGACAGACACTGGTGCCTGCGCTGCATTTGCCAGGCTGCTTCCCTGAGACACAGGGATCAGTTCATTCGCGCGATCTTCCGCCTCCAGCCGGGCAATGAGCTGTTCTTTGGTGAGCCTCCCAATGCGCAGCCCCCTCTGCTTGCACAGCACTACCAGGTCGCTCTTAAGCCGCTTGGCATACATCTTCCTGCTGGCCACTCACCGGCCTGTGTGCTCACAGCTCCCCACAGTTCCCAGGGGGACCCCTAGTGTGCCAGCCCTTCTCGAGGTCACCACCTCTCTGCCAGGGTCGAGCTGCAGACTCCTCCGCCCCTGGGACCACTCGCTGCGATCCCCCCGGGGGACCCTGTTACTGCAAAAGTCCTTCTCGCTGGTCACACACTCCCAGGGGTAATAACCGTCTCTCTCTCACTCTTCAGCACGCCTGGTCCCCGTCAATACCCCTTCGTTTTACTGCTCCCCAGTCACTTACTGCAGGAAGCGCCGTCCACGGGGTGCAGTAGATCCCACCCCTGCCACCAGTTGTTGCGGATTGTGGGGGAGTTAGGGCCCTGCACCCCCGGCTTCCTGCGATTCACCATGACTCTCAGCCAGCCAGTAAAGCAGAAGGTTTATTTGGATGACAGGAATACAGTCCAAGACAGGTCTTGCAGGCACAGACAACAGGGCCCCCCTCAGTTAGGTCCAGCTTGGGGTCCCAGGGCATGCCAGCCCACCCCCCTTGGGGGGGGTCAGAGCCATCTCTGCCTCCCAGCCATCTCTCCAGCCTGCTTCCAGCACTCTGCCTTCAGCGACCCCTCCCACCGCCTTTGTTCGGTTTCCCGGGCCCCGGAGTCACCTGACCTCCAACCCCCTCCTGGGTTCTCATGTTACAAGCTCAGGTATGTTCCCTCGGGCCGACTCCCATCCTCCGATGCAGACCATCCTAGTCACACTCCCCTGTCAGCATTCCCACACCCCAGCAAGAACAGTCCCAGTTCGTCACACCTCCCCTCGTTAAACCAGGGACACTGAGTCCCACCCCCGCGGCGTGCAAACCAGTGACAAAATCCAGAGAACCCCCACTTCATTACGGGGGGGCCGGAATCTGTCTGTCCCTCTGCGGGGGCGCAGGGCTGCTCTGTGGGGGGGGGTGTTTCTCATTCCCCCTCTCACGGCCCCCCCTGCCCCGCAGACGGGACGCTCTACGCCGGGCTGCACGTGGATTTCATGGGCACCGACGCGGCACTTTTCCGCACCCTGGGCCCCCGGCCGGCCGTGCGCACGGAGCAGTACGACTCGCGCTGGCTGCATGGTACGGGGGGGCCGGGAGTGAAGGGTGCTGGGGGGCCGGGCCGGGGGGGGCTGCGAGTCGGGAGTGAGGGGAGCTGGGGGGGGGGGGGGGGCTGCGGGTTGGGAGTGAGGGGAGCCGGGGGAGCTGTGGGGGCTGCAGTTCGGGAGTGAGTGGCTGGGCTGGGGGGGCCAGGCCGGGGGGGGCTGCGGGTCGGGAATGAGGGGCGCTGGCTGGGCCGGGGGGTGTTCTGGGTTAGCAGTGCCCCCTCGTGGCAGACGCGGGCGTTGCACTCACCTTGGCTCTGCCCCCACCTCCCCTTCAGACCCCGTTTTCCTCCGGGCCCATGTGGTGCCGGACAGCTCCGAGCGCAGCGACGACAAGCTCTATTTCTTCTTCCGCGAGCGGGCGCTGGAGGGCACCGTGGGGCCCGGCGTGCTGGCCCGGGTCGGCCGGGTCTGTCTGGTGAGTGTCGTGCAGGGGGCGCCGGGGGTCCAGGCGTGGGGCTGGGCAGGGGGCACTCTCCCCTGGCAGTCAGGGACTAGCTCCCCAGCCTGGCTTTCCCCCCTCTGAAATTCAGGGATTGAACCCTGGTGTCCGGGCCGAATTGCAGCTCGGAGGGGCCCATTCGGCCTCTTGAAACTTCCACTCCAGTTTGAGTCAATAATAGGCATCTTCTTCACTTCCTGTCCCAAACTGCTCCCCAGCCGCCCCGCCCCAGAGGTGGCTGCATCTCTGCCCCAGGCGGGCCATCCCCATGCGGCATTCTGTGCGGCTGTTCCCGAGGGCTCCACCCCAGAGGCGGCTGCACCTTAGTGCCGGGCGAGCCGATCCTTGTCCCCTGTGTCTCTCCCAGAATGACGACGGCGGGCAGCGGGCCCTGGTCAATAAGTGGACGACGTTCCTGAAGGCCCGGCTGGTTTGCTCCGTGATGGGCGAGGATGGAGTGGAGACCTTCTTCGACGAGCTGCGTGAGCCTGGGGGGGCCGGGGAGGGGGGGGGCAGGGATGTTCCCCGGGGCTCAGTCTGAGCCGTAGCCGAATGCCCGCGAATTCCTAGTCCCGACTGCGCCCAGCCAGGACAAGCTGCCAAGAGCCGCGTCTCAGCTGCGGGAGAGTCAGGTCTGGGGACGGCCCCGGGGCGACACCGACATTTTCCCTCTGGCTCTGGGGCAGGTCCCAGCCGCGTTCGCGGGCAGGGAACGTCTCACCCCACGGCTGAGGTCACCACGCATGTTTCCCTGTGACACTGATGTTCAGCGGGTTACGAGCTTTCATCCGGGCAGACGTCAGAGCGGGGACCGTAGTAGTGCAGCCGGTCACAGGGGTGGGGGGCTGAATACAGGGTGTGGAAGAAGGTCACAGATGGGAGGGGGGCCCAGGATGCCTGGGTTCTCTCCCCAGCTGTGGGCAGGGAGTGGGTTACAGCAGTGGGGGATGGGAAGGGAGCCCGAACACCTGGGTTCTATATGTGATTCATCTCCTCCCCGCCCCCCTTTCCAGGAGACGTTTTCCTGCTGCCGACTCAGGACGAGAAGAACCCCCGCGTGTACGGGCTGTTCTCCACCCTGGGGTGAGTCGGGGGGCTGGGGTGGGCATTGGGGGGGCTGGGGATTTGGGGGTGGGGTCTCGGACGGGGCAGGGTGACCCCAGGGGGGCTGGGCAGTCTGTAATCCCCCTGTCCCCCCCAGGTCGGTATTCCGGGGCTCGGCCGTCTGCGTGTACCCCCTGAACACCATCCGCAGCGCGTTTAACGGCCCCTTCGCCCATAAAGAGGGGCGCAGCTACCAGTGGGTGCCCTACACCGGCCGCGTGCCCTACCCCCGCCCCGGAGCCGTGAGTGGGGGCTGGGGGCCCGGACGCCTGGGTTCTTTCCCCGGCTCTGGGAGGGGAGTGGGGGCTGGAGGCCCGGACGCCTGGGTTCACTCCCCAGCTCTGGGAGGAGGTGGGGCTGGGGCTGGACGCCTGGGTTCTCCCTGGCTCTGGGAGGGGGGGGGGGGCGGGGGGCGGCGGCTCTGGGAGGGGGTGGGGCCGGGGCCGGGGCCGGATGCCTGGGTTCTCCCGCTCTGTCCCCACAGTGCCCGGGCGGCGCCTTCACCCCGGGACTGGGCTCCACGCGCGAGTTCCCAGACGAGCTGGTGATGTTCGTGCGCTCGCACCCGCTGATGTACGACCCCGTGTACCCGGCGCCGCGGCGCCCCCTGCTGGTCCGCGCCGGCCTCCCCTACGGCTTCACCACGCTCGCCGTCGACCTGGCCCAGGCGGCCGATGGGCGCTACGAGGTGCTCTTCCTCGGTACCGGTATGCCGGACGCCTGGGTCCCATCCCCGGTGGGGAGCCCGGATGCCTGGGTCCCATCTCTGGCTTGGTGGGGGAGGAGGGATGGGTGCCTGGACGCCTGAGTCCCATCCCTGGCCTGGGTGGGGGAGGAGGGATGGGAGCCCGGACGCCTGGGTCCCTGGGGGGGGCAGTGGCTCCCCCATCTCAGGTGCTCTCTCTCCTCCCCCCTCAGACCGGGGCACGGTGCAGAAAGTGGTGGTGCTGCCCAAGGACCCAGGCGTCCTGGAGGAGCTGACACTGGAGGAGGTGGAGGTGTTCAAGGTGAGAGGCCCCGCCCCTGCTGTCCAGGCCCCGCCCCTTTCCTCTGGGCCCCACCCCTTTTTGTTCCACCCTTCCATCTTAGTCCTGCCCCTTCCCACCAGGCCCTGCCTTCTGTGGCTCCTCCCCCTCCCTCTAGGCCCCACCTCTTTCCCTGGCTCCGCCTGTCCCCCTCTCCAGTGGGTTCACCGCCCCTCCCTTCTCCCAACAGACCCCCGCCCCCGTGAAGACTCTCTGGATTTCGTCAAAGCGGGTAGGTCGGGGGCAGGGCTACCACACCCAGTGGTGCCATGGTCTGGCTGGGGGCCCGGATGCCTGGGTTCTCTCCCCGGCTGGGAGGGGAGTGGGGGCTGGTGGGTTAGAGCGGGGGGGCTGGGAGCCAGGACTCCTGGGTTCTCTCCCGGCTTTGGGAGGGGAGTGGGGGCTGGTGGTTAGAGCAGGGGGGCTGGGAGCCAGGACTCCTGGGTTCTCTCCCCGTCTCTGGGAGGGGAGTGGGGGCTGGTGGTTAGAGCAGGGGGGCTGGGAGCCAGGACTCCTGGGTTCTCTCCCCGGCTCTGGGAGGGGAGTGGGGGCTGGTGGGTTAGAGCAGGGGGGGCTGGGAGCCAGGACTCCTGGGTTCTCTCCCTGGCTCTGGGAGGGTGGGGGGGTCAGTGGGTCGGGGGGGGGGTCCGTCCCTCAGGTGCGCGTCTCCCCCCAGCACCAGCTGTACGTCTCCTCGGACGTGGGCCTGACCCAGCTGAGCCTCCATCGCTGTGGGGCCTACGGCCCGGCCTGCGCCGACTGCTGCCTGGCCCGGGACCCCCACTGTGCCTGGGACGGCCGCCGCTGCGCCCGCTACAGCCCCACCCCTGCCAGGTGAGCCGCCCGGACGCCTGGGTCCCGCGCCCCGGGGGGAGGGGCCCGCTACAGCCCCGCCCCCGCCAAGTGAGCCTGCCGGACACCTGGGTCCCGCGCCCCGGGGGGAAGGGCCCGCTACAGCCCCGCCCCCGCCAAGTGAGCCGCCCGGATGCCTGGGTCCCGCGCCCCAGGGGGTGGGGGCTTCGAGCGGGGGGGGGCCAGAGGGGGCGGCAGGTGCAGCTCGGGGGGGGGGCAGCTGGTAGGGAGCTGATGCTGTGTCTCCCCCCTCTCCCCCCTCGCCAGGCGTGTCCGGCGCCAGGACATCAAACACGGAGACCCCGTTCGCCAGTGCCGCGGCTTCAACGCCCTGCGTGAGTGCCCCTCGCGGCGGGGGCTGGGGCAGCTTGGACGCCTGGGTTCTCTCCCGGCTCGGGGAGGGGAGTGGGGGGCTGGGAGACAGGACGCCTGGGTTCTCTCCCGGCTCGGGGAGGGGAGTGGGGGCTGGGAGACAGGACGCCTGGGTTCTCTCCCGGCTCGGGGAGGGGAGTGGGGGGCTGGGAGACAGGACGCCTGGGTTCTCTCCCGGCTCGGGGAGGGGAGTGGGGGGCTGGGAGCCAGGACGCCTGGGTTCTCTCCCGGCTCGGGGAGCGGAGTGGGGGGCTGGGAGACAGGACGCCTGGGTTCTCTCCCGGCTCGGGGAGCGGAGTGGGGGGCTGGGAGACAGGACGCCTGGGTTCTCTCCCGGCTCGGGGAGGGGAGTGGGGGGCTGGGAGACAGGACGCCTGGGTTCTCTCCCGGCTCGGGGAGGGGAGTGGGGGGCTGGGAGACAGGACGCCTGGGTTCTCTCCCGGCTCGGGGAGCGGAGTGGGGGGCTGGGAGACAGGACGCCTGGGTTCTCTCCCGGCTCGGGGAGCGGAGTGGGGGGCTGGGAGCCAGGACGCCTGGGTTCTCTCCCGGCTCGGGGAGGGGAGTGGGGGGCTGGGAGCCAGGACGCCTGGGTTCTCTCCCGGCTCGGGGAGGGGAGTGGGGGGCTGGGAGCCAGGACGCCTGGGTTCTCTCCCGGCTCGGGGAGGGGAGTGGGGGGCTGGGAGCCAGGACGCCTGGGTTCTCTCCTGGCTCGGGGAGGGGAGTGGGGGGCTGGGAGACAGGACGCCTGGGTTCTCTCCTGGCTCAGGGAGGGGAGGGGGAGTGGGGGGCTGGCGGCAGCTTCGATGCCTGGGTTCTCTCCCGGCTCGGGGAGGGGGAGTGTCCCTGTTGCTGCCCCCACTAACGTGTGTCCCCCCCCCAGCGGAGCAGGAGCTGGCAGAGCAGGTGCAGTTCGGGGTGGAGGGGGGCAGCGTGTTCCTGGAGTGCCGGCCCCCCTCCCCCCATGCCCAGGTCCGGTGGCTGCTGCAGCCGGAGGGCAGCACCCGGCGCCCGGTGAGTGACCACCCCCCCCCTCGCTACAGCCCCCCATTGTCCTGGGGGGGCATGGAGGATCTGACCCCCCCCTCGTGTCTCTCTCTGCCCCCCAGCTGCCCCGGGAGCGGGTCCTGCTGCAGACGCCCCAGGGGGCCCTGCTGGGCCCGGTGACGCTGGCGGACGAGGGCCGGTACCAGTGCGTGGGCACCGAGAACGGCTACACGCGCCCCCTGCGCCGGCTGCTGCTGCGCGTCCTGCCCCATGGCCTGCTGGGGGGCTCCCCGCCCCCCGTCTGCCAGAGCCCCTGGGGCCGGCCCCGGATCAGAGCCGAGTCGTCGGGAACCGGCCGGGGGGGGCCGTCTCTGCGACGCGACCGGAGCTCCCCCCCCCGGAACTGACTGGGGGCGCCGAGGCCTGAGGCCGGGGTGAGGGGCTCGGACCCCACCGGGGGGGGGGGTTCGTTTCACATTCCAAGGGGGACCCCGGAGCGAACCCCCCCGGGGAGGGGGCCGAGGGGGGGCTCTGCCTGGTGCCCGCATTTCCTTTCCATGGACATCAGCCCCGTTGTTGACTACGGGGGGGCCCGGACGCCTGGGTTCCCCCCGGTTTGATTTGTAGAGTCTATTTTTTCACGGCTGGGGGGTTTCTAACGTGTCTGGATTTGGGTTTTTTTAAAGTAATTTATTTTTTATTTCCTGTGACCCCGTCGATGCTGTGGACGAAACCGGCTGCCAAAGATTAAAGGGGCCAACGTTTGATTTTCTAAATGTGCCCCCAGCGCATGGTGAGGGGCTGGCTCGTCAATCGGGGGGGAGGGCCCCGCAGGCCCTGCCAGCCCGGCCCTGGGATCCCCCCACCCTGGCCAGTGCCCCTCACTCCCAGCCCGCAGCCCCTGCCAGCCCGGCCCTGGGCTCCCCTTCCGCCCCGAGGGAGGTTGAGGGGTGGGGGGGAGATTTGCGGTGGGAGCCGGCAGCTGCTCTGTCCCCTGGCGTCCAGCATGGCGGGGGTGAGGCCCCGGTTCTGCTCTGCGACGCCCCCCCCGGCTGGCATCAGCTGCTGGCAACGTCCCGACCTGGTTTATTCCGGGCGCTGGGGCCTCTCGGGCCTGGTTTGCTTTGGGTGTTTGACGGCCCAGGAGGTGGTCACAGGGGAGGAAGCTGGTGCACTCCCCCCTCCGCCAATTTTTCTCCCCCAATTCCAGGACCCAGCGGGGGAGACGGGGGGGGGTTAGGGTTAGGGTTTGGATCACTAATTAGGCCTTGGTTGTAACGGGCGGGCGGGTCGCTCGACCCCGTCGCTGGCCAATTCGAATGCAGCGTTTCGCCGGTTCGCATTTCCTCCGGGGGGCGGGGGCAGCGTCTACCCGTCCTGCGTCAGCGAAGGGGGTTCCCAGCTCCCCAGGCCGGCAGGAGAATCCGTCCAGCCGCCCGGAGCGGCTCCAGGGCCGGGGCCAGGCCGCGATGGGGAGACCCCCGAGCTGGGAGCGCTGGGGGATACGTGAGCAGCTGGGTTTGGCCCGGGTCGTCGCCAGCAGGGGGGGGTCAGTTCCCTTCCTCAAAAACCCCAGGGCGAGAACCAGAAACGAGCCAGCCGAGGGAGAGAGGTGCTGAGAGGCGAAGGGCAGCCTTGGACCCGGGCCGGGAAGGCCTGGGGAGGAGCCGGACTCTGGCAAACGAGGGGCAAATACAGAATTGGGCCAAACCCGACCGTGAAGAGCAGCGAGCCGGAGCCTGGGGCCATCGCAGCGGAAGCCAGAAGCTGCTCCGCGACCCGTGGGGCCCCTGGGCCAGCCAGCTGCGAAAGGGTCACTCAAGGACGACAAGGCCATTGCGGAGAAATGAATCGAATTCGGTCTTCACGGCCGAGGATGGGAGGGAGATTCCCACACCGGAGCCCGTCTGTTTAGGTGACAGATCGGAGGAAGTGTCCCGGATTGAGGTGTCGCTAGAGGAGGGTTTGGAACAAACGGATAAACTAACCAGCACTAAGTCCCCAGGCCCAGATGGGCTCAGGCAGGAACTCAGACGTGCCGTCGTCGTCTGTCCCCCCTGACGAGGACGGCTCGTGTGCCGCCGATCGTTACAAGGGGCTCCAGCGGTGCCCCCGGCAATTACAGGCCGGTGAGTCTGACTTCAGTCCCGGGCAAACGGCTCGAAAGTGTCGTAGAGAACAGAACGGCCAGACACGGAGCTCACCACAACTTGTGGGGGAAGAGGCAACGTGGATTTCGTAAAGGGAAATCGTACCTCACCAATCTACTAGACTTCTCTGAGGGGGATCCACCAGCCCGTGGCCAAGGGGATCCCATGGAGATCGTGGACTTAGATTGTCAGAAGGCCTTTGACACGGTCCCTCGAGCAAAGGAAGACGAATAAATGGTCAGTTCTCAGCATGGAGCGAGAGACCTCGTGGTGTCTCCCAGGGGGTCTCTGCTGGGCCCCGTCCTAGTCGACAGAGCGGTGAGGTGGCAAAATTTGCAGACGATTGAGAAAAGGACCTCACAAAACTGGGTGATGGGGCAACAAACTGGCAGGCGCAATTCAATGCTGATAAATGCCCATTGGGAAACCCCGTCCCAACTCTGCAGATACAACGGTGGGCTCTGCATTAGCTGCTGCCACTTGGGAGAGACCTTGGAGTCAGAAAGTGCCTCTCTGTGACTCCCTGGTGTGACCACAAAAATATCCCAGAACAGTCCCGCGGGGGGCGGAGGAAGTAAAGCAGGACGTGTCGTTTACTCCTCCTCCTCACACAGGAACCAGGGGTCACCCCATCAACTGAGCAGGCAGCAGGTGTGAGACAAGCCAAAGGACGACAGTAGCCTGGGGAACTCCCTGCCACAGGACGCTGTGAAGGCCTAGAGGCCTCAGAAAGGAACTAGAGCAGTTCCTGGAGGTGGGCCGGGGCCACTACTGGTGGAGAGCAGGGGATTAGTCGCGTGTCCCTTTGTCCCTCCCCCCAAGGGCCCCTTTTCCTTCCTCCTGTCTCCCCACCTGGACATCAGGGTTCCTCTTTCTTCCTCTCATTGTTTCCCCCTCCCCCCACTGGTACTCGGACGCCTGCGTGCCCCACAGCCCGTCCCTGCCCGGACGCCTTGGCCCCTCCTGTCTTCCCCCGCCCCCCAGATACCCAGGTTGCCCTTTTCCTCCCCTGGCCGGACGCCTGGGTCCCTCTCCTTCCCCCCTGCAGCGAGAGAGGACGGGGTTATAGGACGGCTGGGGACAGGACCCCCCCCCCAACCCGAACTGGGCCCCATTTGGCCGTGTCCATTGTTAGTGGTCTCAGGACAGCACCCCGAGCATCCAGCTAAGAGCGGGGGGGTGGGGGTGGGTGGGTGTTTGTGTGTGTGTGTGTGTGCGCGCGTGCGCTGGGGAGGGCCCCTTCCTCCAGGCACGACGGGGACACAGAGAATGTCAGGAGGGGCCGTGGCCTTCGCCCCAGACAGGGATCGCCCCCCCCCAGCCACCCACCTCCGGTCAAACAGGGGAAGCCCCTGGGTCTGATCTGGGGGGGCAGGTGGGCCATTGGGATACACCCCCCCCCAGCCCCACTGTGTCCGCTCGGAAGGGTGCAGCAGATGGGGAAACTGAGGCACGACCAGACGGGCTGGCGAAGAGCCAGAAAAGCACTCGGGGGTGGCGGTCCGGGGTCGTGGAGCCCTCGCCTGGCTGGGCCCGGCTCCGTGATCCCGTAACCCAGCTGGGGGGATTTCCAGCACCGGCCCACGGCCCAGCCCAGAGACCGGCCAGCCAGGCCTGCAGAGCCTCCAGATACCCCAGTCCCATCCCCCCGCCCCATGGACCCCACACAGCCCCGGCCCTTCCTAGCACCCCCCACCCCACGACCTGCTGCTGGGCGCGCGGCTCCAGCACCCAGCCCTGCCGGCCGTGGTTACAGTCGGGTGACGCCTCCCCCAGCCACCCACCCCCGGCTTCCTGCCCTTCGCGGCCCCACAATCAACATGCAAAGGAGGCCCCGGCTCCCGCTCATGGATGGAGGCAGGGGGCACCCCCTGTCCCGCCCCCCCTCCCAGGGAGAGAACCCAGGAGTCCTGGCTCCCAGGCCCCCCCACTCTAACCCACCAGCCCCATGGTGCGGGGCAGGATACCAGGGTCGATGGGTGCAAAACTCCATGATACTCCCCAGCTCATTTGACAGGTTTTATTATTGACAGACCGTGGGATGTGAAAGTGCCCCCCCCGCCCCTCCCCCCAGCCCTGCCGGTGCCCCTCACTCCCGACCCGCAGCCCCTGCCAGCCCCCCCTGCCCTGCCAGTGCCCCTCACTCCCAACCCACAGCCCCCATAGCCCAGCCCTGCCCCCCCCAGCCCTGCCGGTGCCCCTCACTCCCAACCCGCAGCCCCCATAGCCCAGCCCTGCCAGTGCCCCTCACTCCCAACCCGCAGCCCCTGCCCCCCCAGCGCCCCTCACTCCCAACCCGCAGCCCCTGCCCCCCCCAGCTCTGCCGGTGCCCCCCACTCCCGACCCGCAGCCCCTGCCCCCCCAGTGCCCCTCACTCCCAACCCGCAGCCCCCATAGCCCAGCCCTGCCCCCCCAGCCCTGCCAGTGCCCCTCACTCCCGACCCGCAGCCCCTGCCCCCCCAGCGCCCCTCACTCCCAACCCGCAGCCCCTGCCCCCCCCAGCTCTGCCGGTGCCCCCCACTCCCGACCCGCAGCCCCTGCCCCCCCAGCCCTGCCCCGCCAGTGCCCCTCACTCCCAACCCGCAGCCCCCATAGCCCAGCCCTGCCCCCCCCAGCCCTGCCAGTGCCCCTCACTCCCGACCCCCAGCCCCTGCCCCCTCACTCCCAACCCGCAGCCCCCATAGCCCAGCCCTGCCAGTGCCCCTCACTCCCAACCCGCAGCCCCCATAGCCCAGCCCTGCCCCCCCCAGCCCTGCCAGTGCCCCTCACTCCCGACCCGCAGCCCCTGCCCCCCCAGCGCCCCTCACTCCCAACCCGCAGCCCCTGCCCCCCCCAGCTCTGCCGGTGCCCCCCACTCCCGACCCGCAGCCCCTGCCCCCCCAGTGCCCCTCACTCCCAACCCGCAGCCCCCATAGCCCAGCCCTGCCCCCCCAGCCCTGCCAGTGCCCCTCACTCCCGACCCGCAGCCCCTGCCCCCCCCAGCTCTGCCGGTGCCCCCCACTCCCGACCCGCAGCCCCTGCCCCCCCAGCCCTGCCCCGCCAGTGCCCCTCACTCCCAACCCGCAGCCCCCATAGCCCAGCCCTGCCCCCCCCAGCCCTGCCAGTGCCCCTCACTCCCGACCCCCAGCCCCTGCCCCCTCACTCCCAACCCGCAGCCCCCATAGCCCAGCCCCGCCCCCCCCAGCCCTGCCAGTGCCCCTCACTCCCGACCCGCAGCCCACGTCGCATTGCAGTCTGTGGTGCCGGGGTGGGGGGGGGGGGCTTTTTCTCCTTTAACACCTCCCCCTCCATGCCTCAGCTCTCTCTGGTCGCCCCCTGAGCTAGTGGGGTGGGGGGGCCCAGCGGGCGAGTTGGAGAGGCGGGGGGGGCTGTGGTCGGAGGATACCCAGCCCCAGAGGTGGCTACTGGCGGGCGGCTGGGTCTGGGTTTGGTCCTTCATGCAGTTGGGCTCATGCAGATGCCAGCACCTGCAGGGAGAAAAGGGGGGAGAGACCATGAGCATGGGGGGAGCAGGCAAGGGGGGGCCCTGTGGGGGGGGCTGTTCTCACCTCTCTGGTGGCCAGCCCCTGTTTGGGGGGCGGAGCTAAACCAGGGAGGATGGGGCGTGGCTAGCCGGGGGCGTGGCCAGTGTGGGGGCTCTGTGGGCGTGGCCAGTGGAGCTCCGCTGGGGGCGTGACCTGGGTGGGTAATGGGCGTGGCTAGAGTGGGGCGGAGCCAATCATCCCCCGCCCCCCCCCCTGCCCCGTTCTCACCTCTGGGGTCACCAGTCCCCGCTCGGCCCCCCGGCGCCTCCTCTGCCGGCTCGTCGGCCTCGGGGCCCTGCCCCACCTTGCAGATGTGGCGCAGGAAGGACGTGGCGTTGAAAGCTCGCTGGGGGGCACAGAGAATATACTGCGTGAGCCCCCCCGGGATGGGACCCAGGCGTCCGGGACGGCGAGCCCCTAGGGGGACCCCCAACGCACCCATCCTCTGGGGATGGGACCCAGGCATCTGGGGCAAGGACAAGGGACCCAGGCGTCCGGGGCTCACCTTCCACTGAGTCCTGGCGAAGTTTTTCTGGATCTGTTCGCTGACGGAGCCGTGAATGTTTTTGTCCAGGGCCGTGTCCCCCGAGATCCTGGGGGGGGTCAGAGGTGAAAGGTCAGGGGGCTCTGGAGGGGGACCCCCACCCCCTCCCGTCCCATGGAGGGGCGCTCACCACGGGTGCTGCAGGGCCTGTTCACACGTGTAGCGCGTCTCGGGGTCCCGCTGCAGCAGCTGCCGGATGAAATCCTTGGCTGGGGGAATGGGGGGGTCCCTGTGAGCAGGGGACCCCCCACTCCCATATAGGGACCCCCATGGCCCCTCCCACGTAGGCACCCCCACGCCCATATGGGGGACCCCCATTCCCCCTCCCACGTAGTGACGCCCCACTCCCATATGGGGGACCCCCATGCCCCCTCCCACGTAGGCACCCCCACGCCCATATGGGGGACCCCCATTCCCCCTCCCACGTAGGCACCCCCCACTCCATATGGGGGACCCCCATATCCCCTCCCACATAGGGACCCCCACTCCCATATGGGGGACCTCCATTCCCCCTTCCATGTAGTGACCCCCATATCCCCTCCCACGTAGGGACCCCCCACTCCATATGAGGGACCCCCATATCCCCTCCCATGTAGGGAAATCCCCTCCCTGCTGTCCGAGCCCCTCCAGGTTCCCCTGCCTGCCCCCCAGGGCCCCCACCCAGATGTCGGGGCCCCCCGCAGGGTCTTACCCGAGTCCGAGATATCGTCCAATAGGGCGAGTCGAACTCGAACTCCCCTTTGAGGATCTGGGCGAAGAGTTCGGAGTCGTTGTCGTCGTAAAAGGGGGGGTAACCGCACAGCCTGGGGGCGGACGGGGGGGTGAGAGACGGGGGACCCCCCCATGGACACCCCTTCCCCAGGGGGCCAGCGCCCCCCACAGCCCTCCCGGACACCTGGGTCCCCTGCCCCCATGTCTCCTCCCCTCCCCAGAGACACCGGCCCGGACGCCTGGGTCCCATTCTGCGGGCCGAGTGTGCTGTGGGGACCCCTGGTAGCGGTGCCCCCCGGACGCCTGGGTTCTCTCACCCCCAGCAAGGGCGGGACTTACAGGATGTAGGAGATGACGCCCAGCGCCCAGGAATCCACGGCTTTCCCGTAGGGCTTCTGCTCCAGAGCTCGGGGGCTGGCGGGTGAGAGACGGGAGTCAGTGCCCCGGCCCCCCCAAACGACCCCGGCCTGCCCCCGGCCCCCCCAAACTGCCCCCCATGGCCTCAGCCCCCGCCTGCCTCTGGCCCCCCAAACTGCCCCCATGCCCTCGGCCCCCGCCTGCCTCCGGCCCCCCAAACTGCCCCCCATGCCTCCGGCCCCCCAAACCGCCCCCGCCTGTCCCCAGCCCCCCCAAACTGCCCCGGCCCCCCAAACTACCCCCCATGGCCTCAGCCCCCGCCTGCCTCTGGCCCCCCAAACTGCCCCCATGCCCTCGGCCCCCGCCTGCCTCCGGCTCCCCAAACTGCCCCCGCCTGCCCCCAGCCCCCCCAAACTACCCCGGCCCCCCAAACTGCCCCCATGCCCTCGGCCCCCGCCTGCCTCTGGCCCCCCAAACTGCCCCCGGGCCCTCACCCACGTAGCCGGGGGTCCCACAGGCCGTGGCCATCACCCCGTCCGACTCCAGCTTGGAGAGCCCGAAATCCGTGATCATGATCTTGGCGTCCTCGAGGGGGCTGGCGTAGAGCAGGTTCTCGGGCTGGGGGGCGGGGGGGGGGGGTTACACTGGGGGGGCATCTGGGCAGAGACCCCCCATCCCCTCCCTGCAGCCCCCCCCCCCGACTGCACCCACCTCATGACCCTAACCCCCCCCATCCCCTCAGATCCCCCCACCCCCTCTGAGACTCCGCCCCCTGCTTTGACTCCGCCTCCACCAGGCCCCCCTGAGACCCCGCCCCCAGGCCCCTCTGAGACCACGCCCCCTCGACGCGGCCCCGCCCCTCACCTTGAGGTCCCGGTGCACGACGCCCAGCTGGGTGCAAGTAGCTCACGGCGCCCAGCACCTGCCGGACGAGGCGGCTGGCGTCCCGCTCCGTGTAGTGCCCCCGCGCCACGATCCGGTCAAACAGCTCCCCCCCCGTCACCCTGCCAGAGACCCCCGTGAGCCAGGGGACCCAGGCGTCCGGGCTCCCAGCCCCCTGCTCTAACCCACCAGCCCCCCTCCCCTCCCAGAGCCGGGAGAGAACCCAGGCGTTCCGGGATCCCAGCCCCCCTGCTCTAGCCCACCAGCCCCCACTCCCCTCCCAGAGCCGGGAGAGAACCCAGGAGTCCTGGCTCCCAGCCCCCCTGGTATAGCCACCAACCCCCCACTCCCCTCCCAGACTCGGGGAGAGAACCCAGGAGTCCTGGCTCGCAGCCCCCCCCCCCGCTCTAACAACCAGCCCCCCTCCCCCAGCAGAACCCAGGCGTCCGGGCTCACAGCTGCATGGCCAGGTACAGGTGCGTGGGAGTTTCGTGGATGTTCTCCAAAGCCACAATGTTCTCGTGATGGACCCTGCAACGGAACGGGGGGGGTCAGCCCCAAAACAACCCTGGAGCCCCGCCCCCCTCCCCACACCCCTCCCGCTCCCCACACCTGTCCCCCCTGCTCCCCAGCCACACACCCCTCCCCCTCCCCACCCCCCAGCTCCCCAGCCACACACCCCTCCCCCTCCCCACACCTCTCCCCCCTGCTCCCCAGCCACACACCCCTCCCCCTCCCCACACCTGTCCCCCCTGCTCCCCAGCCACACACCCCTCCCCACACCTGTCCCCCCTGCTCCCCAGCCACACACCCCTCCCCCCTCCCCACCCCCCTGCTCCCCAGCCACACACCCCTCCCCTCCCCACACCTGTCCCCCCTGCTCCCCAGCCACACACCCCTCCCCCTCCCCACACCTGTCCCCCCTGCTCCCCAGCCACACACCCCTCCCCCTCCCCACACCTCTCCCCCCTGCTCCCCAGCCACACACCCTCCCCCTCCCCACACCTCTCCCCCCTGCTCCCCAGCCACACACCCCTCCCCCTCCCCACACCTCTCCCCCCTGCTCCCCAGCCACACACCCCTCCCCCTCCCCACACCTCTCCCCCCTGCTCCCAGCCACACACCCCTCCCCTCCCCACCCCCCTGCTCCCCAGCCACACACCCCTCCCCCTCCCCACCCCCCTGCTCCCAGCCACACACCCCTCCGCCCCGACCCCCCTTACTTCCGGAGCACGGCGATTTCATTCTCCACAGCCACCTCCTTGCCCCGCAGCGCCTTCTTGGGGATGCATTTCAGGGCCACCAGCCGCTGGGAGCCCGTAGCCTCGGCCAGGAACACCTCCGAGAAGGCCCCTCTGTGGGACAGACCAACATGGGCGGCTGCCCCCCACCCCAGCAATGCAGAGAGGGGGAAACTGAGGCACGGAGACGCTGGAGAGCGGATACGTTCCCCAGAGTCCCCAACCCAGGAGTCCTGGCTCCCAGCCCCCCCGCTCTAACCACCAGTCCCCACTCCCCTCCCAGAACCAGGAGAGAACCCAGGCGTCCTGGCTCCCAGCCCCCCCGCTCTAACCACCAGTCCCCACTCCCCTCCCAGAGCCGGGAGAGAACCCAGGAGTCCGGCTCCCAGCCCCCCCCCCAACCTGCCCCCAGTCTATTCACCCCTCCCCAGGATTTGTGCCCCCCCTTGCTGGGGTGACTCACGCCCAAGTTTCTCCTTGATGTCATAGGACGGTGCCGATCTCCTCCGTGGTTTTTCTCCAGCTCTCTCCCATGAGCATGGCACGCGGGTCTGGCCAGGCACTGGGGAGACAGGGCAGGGAAGGACCCATGGGTTGGGCAAAGAACCCTGCTCTGATCCACGAGGCCCCCACTCCCCCCCCCGGAGCCGGGGAGAGACCCAGGAGTCCGGGCTCCCACCCCCCTGCTCTACCCCACTAGCCCCCCTCCCCTCCCAGAGCCAGGGAGAGAACCCAGAGTCCTGTTCAAAACCGAAAGGGGTTGAAGACCAGATGCACTGAGCAGGGCATTGGTGAGGGACCTCCATTCTGGGGGGGGGGCAGGAAATGGGGGAACCTTCCCATGGGGCTGTGCAGAAGGGCCTGGCAGTCTGCTAGACCCTCCCCCCAAAGACTAGGGTCACCGTGCCCCACCTCCCCCCACACCACACACCCGAGGCCAGGGACCTGGTAAATGGGAGGCAAAAAAGATGGCCACCATTGGGTGTTAAAGGGGTGTGGGGGTGAAAGGATCCAGGGGGGAGGGTGCGTGTGTTCAATTAGTGATTGGAGGGGGAGGGAGAGGATGCGAGGGGATGGATGGGGGTGTGTGGGGATGGAGGGAGGGATGGGGCATGTGGGGGTGGACGGATGGATGGAGGGATGGGCATGTGGGGGTGGATGGGAGGGATGGATGGGGCGTTTGGGGATGGATGGAGGGAGGGATGGGGTGTGTGGGGATGGATGGGGCGTGTGGGGATGGAGGGAGGGAGGGATGGGGCGTGTGGGGATGGATGGAGGGGATGGGGTGTGTGGGGATAGAGAGATGGGGCATGTGGGGATGGATGGAGGGAGGGATGGGGCGTGTGGGAAGGGATGGAGGGATGACGGGGCACGTGGGGATGGATGGATGGACGGATGGAGGGATGGAGGCATGGGGCGTGGTGGGGATGGATGGAGCGATGGAGGGATGGGGCGTGTGGGGAGGGATGGAGGGAGAGGGATGGGGCGAGTGGGGATGGATGGATGGGGTGTTTGGGGATGGATGGAGGGATTGGGCGTGTGGGGATGGATGGAGCAATGGAGGGATGGGGCGTGTGGGGATGGATGGACGGATGTGTGACGGCTTCGGTCACAGAGACCCCCTTGGGACTCTCGCCTGACGTGCTGAGTTTACCTCGGAGACCATTTTCCTGCCAGCCGGGGACTGCAGAACCGGCCTTGTGGAGCCAGACACGCCAGCCGGCTGCAACCCAGAGCCACGTCTGGGCCACGGCCCCAAAGCCTCAGGTGTTAACCAAGAACTGCCCTGCAGTTCCCTGCCTCCAGCCACCAGCTCCCCGTGGGGTCCAAACGCCACATAAGAACGGCCAGACTGGGTCAGACCAAAGGTCCATCTAGCCCAGTATCCTGTCTACCGACAGTGGCCAATGCCAGGTGCCCCAGAGGGAGTGAACCTAACAGGCAATCATCAAGTGATCTCTCTCCTGCCATCCATCTCCACCCTCTGACAGACAGAGGCTAGGGACACCAGTCCTTACCCATCCTGGCTAATAGCCATTAATGGACTTAACCACCATGAATTTATCCAGTTCTCTTTTAAACCCTGTTATAGTCCTAGCCTTCACAACCTCCTCAGGTAAGGAGTTCCACAAGTTGACTCTGCGCTGCGTGAAGAAGAACTTCCTTGTATTTGTTTTAAATCTGCTGCCTATTAATTTCATTTGGTGACCCCTAGTTCTTGTATTATGGGAATAAGTAAATAACTTTTCCTTATCCACTTTCTCCACATCACTCATGATTTTATATACCTCTATCATATCCCCCCTTAGTCTCCTCTTTTCCAAGCTGGAGAGTCCTAGCCTCTTTAATCTCTCCTCATATGGGACCCGTTCCAAACCCTTAATCATTTTAGTTGCCCTTTTCTGAACCTTTTCTAGTGCCAGTATATCTTCTTTGAGATGAGGAGACCACATCTGTACGCAGTATTCGAGATGAGGGTGTACCATCGATTTATATAAGGGCAATAATATATTCTCAGTCTTATTCTCTATCCCCTTTTTAATGATCCCTAACATCCTGTTTGCTTTTTTGACCGCCTCTGCACACTGCGTGGATGTCTTCAGAGAACTATCCACGATGACTCCAAGATCTTTTTCCTGACTTGTTGTAGCTAAATTAGCCCCCATCATATTGTATGTATAGTTGGGGTTATTTTTTCCAATGTGCATTACTTTACATTTATCCACATTAATTTCATTTGCCATTTTGTTGCCCAGTCACTTAGTTTTGTGAGATCTTTTTGAAGTTCTTCACAGTCTGTTTTGGTCTTAACTATCTTGAGCAGGTTTAGTATCATCTGCAAACTTTGCCACCTCACTGTTTACCCCTTTCTCCAGATCATTTATGAATAAGTTGAATAGGATCAGTCCGAGGACTGACCCTTGGGGAACACCACTAGTTACCCCTTTCCATTCTGAGAATTTACCATTAATTCCTATCCTTTGTTCCCGGTCTTTTAACCAGTTCTCAATCCATGAAAGGACCTTCCCTTTTATCCCATGACAACTTAATTTATGTAAGAGCCTTTGGTGAGGGACCTTGTCAAAGGCTTTCTGGAAATCTAAGTACACTATGTCCACTGGATCCCCCTTGTCCACATGTTTGTTGACCCCTTCAAAGAACTCTAATAGATTAGTAAGACACGATTTCCCTTTACAGAAACCATGTTGACTTTTGCCCAACAACTTATGTTCTTCTACGTGTCTGACAATTTTATTCTTAACTATTGTTTCGACTAATTTGCCTGATACCGACGTTAGACTTACCGGTCTGTAATTGCCGGGATCACCTCTAGAGCCCTTTTTAATATTGGCGTTACATTAGCTAACTTCCAGTCATTGGGTACAGAAGCCGATTTAAAGGACAGGTTACAAACCATAGTTAACAGTTCCGCAACTTCACATTTGAGTTCTTTCAGAACTCTTGGGTCAATGCCATCTGGTCCCGGTCACTTGTTACTGTGAAGTTTATCAATTAATTCCAAACCTCCTCTCGTGACACTTCAATCCGTGACAGTTCCTCAGATTTGTCACCTACAAAAGCCGGCTCAGGTTTGGGAATCTCCCTAATATCCTCAGCCGTGAAGACTGAAGCAAAGAATCCATTTAGTTTCTCCGCAATGACTTTATCGTCTTTAAGCCTCCTTTGGTATCTCCATCGGCCAGGGACCCCGCTGGTTGTTTAGCAGCTTCCTGCTTCTCATGTACTTAAAAACATTTGTTATTATCTTTGGAGTTTTTGGCTAGCCGGTCTTCAAACTCCTCTTTGGCTTTTCTTATTACATTCTTGCACTTAATTTGGCAGCGTTTATGCTCCTTTCTATTTGCCTCACTAGGATTTGACGTCCACTTTTTAAAGGAAGTCTTTTTATCTCTCACTGCTTCTTTTACATGGTTGTTAAGCCACGGTGGCTCTTTTTTAGTTCTTTTACTGTGTTGGTTAATTTGGGGTCTACATTGACGTTGGGCCTCTATTATGGTGTCTTTAAAAAGCGCCCATGCAGCTTGCAGGGATTTCACTTTAGTCACTGTACCTTTTACCTTCTGTTTAACTAACCCCCTCATGTTTGCATAGTTCCCCCTTTTGAAATTAAAATGCCTCAGTGTTGGGCTGTTGAGATGGTCTTCCCACCACAGGGATGTTGAATGCTATTGTATTATGGTCACTATTTCCAAGCGGTCCTGTTATAGTTACCTCTTGGACCAGCTCCTGCGCTCCACTCAGGACTAAATGGAGAGTTGCCTCTCCCCTGGTGGGTGCCCGTACCAGCTGCTCCATGAAGCAGTCAGTTAAAGTATCGAGTATTTTGTCTCTGCATTTCGTCCTGAGGTGACATGTACCCACATAAACCCCTTTCACTCGATCTAAACCTTATCCAGGCTAAACTCAGAACCTGTCCCCCCTCGATAACCCTGAGAGCGAGATGCACAGCTGTTTGATCCCCAGCTATTAATTACTTACTCTGGGTTAATTAATAAACAAGTGATTTTATTAAGTATAAAAAGTCGGATTCAAGTGGTTCCGCGTAGTAACAGACAGAACAAAGTAAGTTACCAGGCAACATAAAACAAAAACCTGCAAGTCTGAGTCTGATGCCTTTAAAAAACTTGTTACAGATAAAATCTCAGCCTCCGAGATGTTCCAATGAGCTTCTTTCACAGCCTAGACCCCTTCCTAGTCTGGCCCGACCCCCCCCCGGCACGGCCCTTGTTCCAGCTCAGGGGGGAGCTGGGCGGTTTCTCATGACTGCCGCCCCCTTTCTTCTGTTCCCCCCTTATATCGCCTTGGCCCAAGGCAGGAACCCTTCGTCCCTCCGGGTCCCGTCCCCCCCACTGGAAAAGCCCCAGGGTTAAGATGGATTCCAGGCCCGGGTGACATGGTCACATGTCCTGGGAGCCCCCCAAGCCTGGCTCCCAGGGCCCTGCCTGCAAACAGAGCCACCCCCAGCCAATTGTCCCGGCTAACGGGAGCCACCAGGAACGGCCCCCACTTTGCATCATGACAACAGGCCCCCGAGTTAGTTCATATTTCTAGTCCCAGATCCACAAGTGAGACATTTATACAGACACGACGGCCACGCTCCGGAGATTATCCCGTACGAGAGCCCTTTGGCGTGAATCATGTTCCAATTGCGTCATAGTCACTCCTTAGCATGTTTTCATAAAATCATATAGAGCGCACAACATCACAAATGGATTGACAGGGGGATGGAGGGATGGGGCGTGTGGGGATGGAGGGACGGATGGAGGGATGGGGCATGTGGGGATGGATGGATGGATAGAGGGATGGAGGGATGGGGCATGTGGGGATGGATAGAGGGATGGGATGTGTGGGATGGATGGATGGATGGGATGTGTGGGGATGGAGGGATGGATGGGACGTGTGGGGATGGATGGAGGGATGGGGCATGTGGGGATGGAGGGACAGATGGATGGAGGAATGGGACATGTGGGGATGGAGGGAGGGATCGATGGGAC
>JBAIFT010000174.1:0-45144 GCA_037349215.1 Graptemys geographica | reverse complement strand
AGACCGTCTCCAGGGCGAGCAGCTCCCACGGCTTCACCTCCCGGGTCTGACCCCGGAGCCTTTGGCCTCTCCTGCCCCCCCGGGCGCCCCCACAGCGAGTCGCCCGGGTGGGGGCCTGGGGGGGCCAGGGGGTCCTGCCCCCCAACTCCGCAGTCAGTTGTGACTCTCAGCCCGCCGGGGACACGGGGGAGCCAGAGCTCGTAGGGACAGAGACCAGGACCCCAGCTGGGTCCATCTTGGGGGGCAGGGAGCTTAGACCCCAGCCCTGGGGCTCCCTCCCCTTCCCCAGTCAGCTCCAAAGTGAAACTCTCCAGCCCCCCCCCCGACCCCTCCTCTGGCCTTTGTCCCCTCCTGATCCCTTTGTTCGCCAAGACCTTTCGCATCCCCTTGCCGGGGGGCCCAGGAGACAGGGCGTCGGCCATTCTCTGTGCAGACACCATCGCACTGGCCCTCTCGGGCTCTGCACCAATCACCCCCCCTGATCCCCCACCTAGAGATCATGGGGGAAACTGAGGCACCCACACAGTATTCAGAGGAAACATTAAGAACAGTCCCACTTCGTCACAGGTGTGTACAGAGGGGAATCATGTGATAAGCGGCTCAGGACGTGTGCAGAGGGGGAGCGTGTTCTAAGCGTGTTGGAGGGTGCGCGGCTGGATTGTGTGTGCCATTGGCATGTCAGTTGTGTGGGCGGATCATACGCATGTGACAGGCTGTGCAGCCAGATTGTGCGTGTCATTAGCATGTTGAGGCGTGTGGCTGGATCACGCAGGTGAGGTGCATCTCAAAGCACGTACAGCTGGATCCCACATGTGCTTCCCGTGTGCGCACAGCATGTGCGTGTGCTTAGCATGTTGCTGCATGTGCCGGGGTTAACCCCTTGCTGCCCGCAGGGAGTTCTCCAAGGAGCGGGAGAAGGCCAAAGCCCGGGGCGACTTCCAGAAGCTGCGGGAGAAGCAGCAGATGGAGGAAGATCTCAGGGGCTACTTGGACTGGATCACGCAGGCCGAGGACATCGACCCCGACGACGAGGAGGGGGACCCCGAGGACAAGCACGCCCGTAAGGGACCCCCAGCCCATGGTGCCCCTCACTCCAGAACCGCAGCCCCTGCTAGCCCAGCCCTGCCCCCCCCAGCTCTGCCAGTGCCCCTCACTCCCGACCCGCAGCCCCCGCTAGGCCGGCCCTGCCCCCCCCAGCCCCGCCGGCGTCCCTCACTCCCGACCCGCAGCCCCTGTCCCCCCCCGGCCCTGCCCCCAACCCAGCTCTGCCGGTGCCCCTCACTCCCGACCCGCAGCCCCTGCTAGGCCAGCCCTGCCCCCCCCCTGCCAGTGCCCCTCACTCCCGACCCACAGCCCCCGCTAGCCCAGCCCTGGGTATCTGGGCCAGCGATTCTGCGCCCAGGCGAGGGGGGGTTAGCTGTAGCCAGCTGTGGCCAGGGGATTAGCGGGCAGAGAAATGAGATTTCCAGGCTGGGAGATTAGTGGCACCCGAGTCAATTGCCATCTGGGGGGAGATCCTGGCAGTGGGGGTGGGGCCTGCGGGGAAGAGATGGCGGGGGCAGAGCAGAGTCTGGTTTCTCTCAGCAGAGCAGGGCGGGGGCTGGGGACACTGCAGAGTTGTGTGTCCTCCCCCAGGGGTAGCAGGGGTGTGTCCCTGCCTCCAGTCGCCCCCCGCCCTCAGCCACGCAGAGTTCATTAACTCCCCGGGGCCTCCCTCGTTAGCCTCTCTGGGTCAGGGACACTGCGGTCAATTGTACACCCCCCTCTCAGGGCCAGAGAGAACCCAGGAGTCCTGGCTCCCAGCCCCCCCTGCTCTAACTGCTGGGGCCCCTCTTGTATAGCGTGGGGAGCTGTAACAGGTGGGGGGTGGATCAGTCCCTGGGTCCTGTCACAACCCATGATGCCCTGGGTTGGGGTCACCTCCCTTTGTCACAACACTCACATCTGTGTGTCTTGTCTCTCATTCCCCACCCCCGCACATCCTCCTGTCCGTCCGTCCCTCCATCCCGTCCGTCCGTCCGTCCGTTGCTCCCTGGCGAAGGGGTGACCGTGGAAGACCTGACGGAGAAGAAGAAAGGCCGACTCCGATGGCTCCGTCACTCCAGCCATTCCACCGACACCCACAGTAACCGGCGCCTCCATCTCTGTCTGTCTGTCTGTCTGCGCCCGTGTGTCATCGCTCGGGGGGGGGACTCATGTCTCCAGCTGCCCGTTAATATTCTGTTCCCAGCTCCCCGCCCTGGGGTCAATCCGGAGTCACTCCTGATTGCAGTGGGGTCAGGGCCAGAGTCTGATCTCAGCTCCCGTGGGGTCAATCCGGAGTCACTCCTGATTGCAGTGGGGCCAGGGCCAGAGTCTGATCTCAGGTTGCGCAGGGTCAATCCGGAGTCACTCCTGATTGCAGTGGGGCCAGGGCCAGATTCTGATCTCCACTCCCATGGGGTCAATCCAGAGTCACTCCTAATTGCAGTGGAGCCAGGGCCAGAGTCTGATCTCAGCTCCTGTGGGGTCAATCCGGAGTCACTCCTGATTGCAGTGGAGTCAGGGCCAGAGTCAGATCTCAGCTCCCCTGGGGTCAATCCGGAGTCATTCCTGATTGCAGTGGAGTCAGGGCCAGATTCTGATCTCAGCTCCCATGGGGTCAATCCAGAGTCACTCCTAATTGCATTGGGGCCAGGGCCATAGTCTGATCTCAGCTCCCATGGGGTCAATCTGGAGTCACTCCTGATTGCAATGTGGGCAGGGCTGGATTCTGATCTCAGCCCCCCCCAGGTCAAACCAGAGACACCCAGCCAGCCGTGGGGGCACTGATGGGGGAACTCACCCGTACATCTCTCCCCCAGCCAGTCTCCCCGCGAGTGAAACGACTTCCGTCAACACCGAGAACGTGGGTGAAGAGGAACATCACGCCACCTGCTGCGCCGTGTACCTGTGAGTGCGCGGAGGGGCCCGTGCTCCAGGGGCTGGGGGTATAAACAGGCCCCAGGTCCCACCCCAGAAGTGGCTGCGTTTGATTTGTCGTTTCGTTTCTTTTCTCTTCTCTTTCTCCAGAGGCAAAATCTCGAAGACGAAATTCTGGTGAGTGGGAGCGAAGGAGGGGGCGTCTCCGCCCTTCGGGGGGGGTCTGTATGGGGCCCAGCCTGACTGACCCCCTGGGGGGGGCTCTGTCCCAGCCGTGGGGGGAGGGGTCTCTGTGGGGCTCGACCCGCGGGGGGTCTCTATGTGGCCCAGCCTGACTGACCCCCTGGGGGGGCTCTGTCCCAGCCGTGGGGGGAGGGGTCTCTATGGGGCCCAGCCTGACTGACCCCCTGGGGGGGGCTCTGTCCCAGCCGTGGGGGGAGGGGTCTCTATGGGGCCCAGCCTGACTGACCCCCTGGGGGGGGCTCTGTCCCAGCCGTGGGGGGAGGGGTCTCTATGGGGCCCAGCCTGACTGACCCCCTGGGGGGGCTCTGTCCCAGCCGTGGGGGGAGGGGTCTCTGTGGGGCTCGACCCGCGGGGGGTCTCTATGGGGCCCAGCCTGACTGACCCCCTGGGGGGGCTCTGTCCCAGCCGTGGGGGGAGGGGTCTCTATGGGGCCCAGCCTGACTGACCCCCTGGGGGGGGCTCTGTCCCAGCCGTGGGGGGAGGGGTCTCTATGGGGCCCAGCCTGACTGACCCCCTGGGGGGGGCTCTGTCCCAGCCGTGGGGGGAGGGGTCTCTATGGGGCCCAGCCTGACTGACCCCCTGGGGGGGGCTCTGTCCCAGCCGTGGGGGGAGGGGTCTCTATGGGGCCCAGCCTGACTGACCCCCTGGGGGGGCTCTGTCCCAGCCGTGGGGGGAGGGGTCTCTATGGGGCCCAGCCTGACTGACCCCCTGGGGGGGGCTCTGTCCCAGCCGTGGGGGGAGGGGTCTCTATGGGGCCCAGCCTGACTGACCCCCTGGGGGGGCTCTGTCCCAGCCGTGGGGGGAGGGGTCTCTATGGGGCCCAGCCTGACTGACCCCCTGGGGGGGGCTCTGTCCCAGCCGTGGGGGGAGGGGTCTCTATGGGGCCCAGCCTGACTGACCCCCTGGGGGGGCTCTGTCCCAGCCGTGGGGGGAGGGGTCTCTATGGGGCTCAGCCCCCCTGACCCATCCCCCTGCTTTGCCCCCCAGCCGCCGGTGCCGGCGCGTGAACCGGCAGCTGCGGAAGCGGTGCCGCCTGGCCGTGAAATCCGTCTCCTTCTACTGGATGGTCCTGATCCTCGTCTTCCTCAACACGCTGACCATCGCCTCCGAGCACTACAACCAGCCCGACTGGCTGACCCAGATCCAGGGTGAGCCCCGCACGCCGGGGTCCCTGCCCGGCTCTGGGAGGGGAGGGGGGCTGGTGGATAGAGCAGGGGGGCTGGGAGCCAGGACTCCTGGGTTCTCTCCCCGGCTCTGGGAGGGGAAGGGGGGCTGGTGGATAGAGCAGGGGGGGCTGGGAGCCAGGACTCCTGGGTTCTCTCCCAGCTCTGGGAGGGGAGTGGGGGCTGGTGGGTGTCATGGAGTGTGGGGGAGTCAGGGCCCTGCACCCCTCTTCCTGCGATTCCCCGGGACTCTCAGCCAGCCAGTAACACAGAAGATTTATTAGATGACAGGACCACCGTCCCAAGCCAAGCGTGTAGGTACAACCAGAACCCCTCAATCAAGTCCTTCTGGGGGGTTCAGGGAGCTTAGACCCCAGCTTGGGGTTCCCTGCATTGCACTATCCAGCCCAAACTGAAACTACCCAAACCCCTCCAGCAGCTCTCTCCCCCCTCCCCTCTGCTCCTCCTCTCCTTTGTCCAGGTGTCACTTCTCCCAACCCCCCTCCTGGCTCAGGTAAATTCCTTCTCATCCCCAATGCAACCCCCCTGCAACATTCCCAGGTCAGTCCGCCCCGCTCCCTGCTCGTCACACTGGGTTAGAGCAGGGGGGCTGGGAGCCAGGACTCCTGGGTTCTCTCCCGGCTCTGGGAGAGGAGTGGGGGCCGGTGGGTTAGAGCGGGGGGGATTGGGAGCCAGGACTCCTGGGTTCTCTCCCGGCTCTGGGCAGGAGTTTATTCTAGCTGCAGAGGTTCATAGCTGTGTGCCGGAGCAGGGAGGGGGCGGATTGACCTGGGGATGTCGCAGGGGAGTTTACCGAGACTGTCTGCAGAGGGGCTGGGATCTCGGGGTGACTTCACTTGAGGGACGATACCTGAGCGTAAGTTGAGCGCGAGTGAAAACCCGGCTGACCCAGGGGCACTTCCCGGTACGCGAACAGCACGAGGGGTAAGTACTTGCCCCGGTCCTGGGGGTGCTGGTCCGTAAAGGTTTTCAGTATCCTCTGTAGCGTCCCGTTGAACCTCGCCACCAGCCCGTTGGACTGTGGGTGAGCCACCGAAGTCACCCCGAGATCCCCCCCCCAATGCAGACAGTCTCAGCAAAACTCCCCTTCGACATCCCCAGGTCAATCCGCCCCACTCCGTCCCTCCCGCCCGTCCCGGTCCCGATCCCACTGCCACGGAGTATTGGGGGACTCAGGGCCCTGCACCCCTGGCTTCCTGCGATTCACCATGACTCTCAGCCAGCCAGTAAAGCAGAAGGTTTATTTGGATGACAGGAATACAGTCCAAGACAGGTCTTGCAGGCACAGACAACAGGGCCCCCCTCAGTTAGGTCCAGCTTGGGGTCCCAGGGCATGCCAGCCCACCCCCCTTTGGGGGGTCAGAGCCATCTCTGCCCCCCAGCCCTCTCTCCCTGCCTGCTTCCAGCCCTCTGCCTTCAGCGACCCCTCCCACAGCCTTTGTTCAGTTTCCCGGGCTAAGGAGTCACCTGGTCTTCAACCCCTTCCTGGGTTCTCATGTTACACACTCAGGTATGCGCCCTCGGGCGCCCTCGGGCAGATCCCCTCCTGCAATGCAGACTATCCCAGCACACTCCCCTGTCAGCATTCACAGACCACAGTGAGAACAGTCCCAGTTCGTCACATCTCTCCCCCCTTCGAGACCGAACTGAGCAGGGTCACTTTAGCCAGTGACCCGGGGAAGTTCGAACCTACCCCCGTTCCCATGGATGCCCCCGCATCCCTCCCATTCCTTGGTGAGAATTACACCAGGCCCCTCCAGTTTCACGCTCCCCCTTAGGTTGGGGGTGCTTGATGGCACTCGCAGTTCGCATGTGGGAAGGTTTATGCGGCCTGCGCCCTTTTCCCACCCCCATACCTCTGGGGCTCCAACTGGGCTGTGGTCTTCTCCCAGCGCTCCAGTCTGGAGGTCTGTGTTTTGGGCTCTCTTGGTTTAGAGCCGCCCTTTTTACCTTGGCCACCCTCCGAAAAGGCTCCTCTATGCTGGGCAAGGGTCCTAAAGCTGTTTTCCCCTTGTCCCAGGCCTTCCTCCCCCTCTGACAGGGGTCACAGGATCTGCAGTACTGTCGGACAGTAACAAAGACCCCAGGCCAGTAAAAGCTCCGTAGCAGCCTCTGCTGGGTACGCCAGGTTCCCTGGTGCCCTGAGAGGGGAATGTCATGGGCCCGGCACAGCAGCTGGCGGCGATACTTCTGGGGTACCACCAGCTGCCTCCTGATCCCCCCTGACTCCATTTTCCCTGGGGGAGCCCATTCTCGGTACAGGAAGCCCTTCTCCCACAGGAATCTTTTCTGGCCACCTCGTCCCATGGTCTGTACCGCATTGAGGTCGGCCAGGTCCCTTATCTTCCGCAAGGAGGGATCTCTCTGTAACTCGGCCTGGAACTCAGCAGCTGGGACGGGGATGGCCACCTGCTCTTTCTCGCCCGCTGGGTCCGAAGCTGCAGCCTCCCTGAGCCGTGTCCCTGGGCGTTCCCTCCCCACCAGGTTAGGGTCCCGCGCCTCAGGCAAGGCACCCCCCCCAAGGCCAGGGCGCAGTGCCCCTCGCCGGCTCTGACCGCGGGTCACAACTAAGGCGGTCTGGGGGCTGCTGGGCCAGTCCTCTAGGTCCCCCCCCATCAACACCTCAGTGGGCAAATGGTGGTGCACTCCCACGTCCTTGGGGCCCTCCTTGGCCCCCCATTTCAGGTGTACCCTCGCTACGGGAACCTTGAATGGGGTCCCGCCCACCCCGGTCAGGGTCAGGAAGGTGTTGGGCACCACCCGATCTGGGGCCACCACCTCGGGCCGGGCCAGTGTCACCTCTGCGCCCGTGTCCCAGTAACCATAAACTTCCTTCCCATCCACCTCCAGGGGAACAAGGCACTCGCTCCGCAGGGACAGCCCCGCGCCAACCCTGTAAACGGAGAACTTTGAATCCGGAGCATCTGGCCCCCCGGAGAAGCTAGCCTGGGGCTCTCCTCCCTCCTTAGCAGGTGGTACCCTGCCAGCCCCCCTTCCCTGGGAATGCTGCCTCTCGCCGGGCTGGGTCTCTACCCAGTCAACCCTCTGTGGGTTCGGCCTGCTCAGTCTGTCCCTGAGCCTGGGGCACTGGGCCCGTATGTGGCCCTTTTGGCCACAGTGGTAGCAGCCCATGTCCCATGGGTCCCCTTGAGTGGGTCGGATGGTCCTGACGCCGGATGTTCCCCTCTGATGGGGTTTTTCTGTATTTTCCCACGGGGAGGTCCCATGGTGACTCTCTCTCTGCGTTGTGGTGGGATTGCTCCTTTGGGACTCCTCCCTTTTATCTCCTGACCGGCTCTTTACGAACTCATCGGCCAGCCGGCCTGCCTGTCGCGGGTTCTCTGGCTTTCTGTCCACCAACCACAGCCTCAGGTCAGATGGGCACCGCTCATACAGTTGCTCCAGTACCAGCAGTTTGACCAGGTCCTCCTTCGTCTGGGCCCCATCAGCCCACTTGCTGGCGTATCCTTCCATGCGGGCGGCTAGTTGTAGATATGAGATCTCAGGGGTTTTATCCTGACTCCGGAACCTTTCCCGGTACATCTCAGGAGTCAGCCCAAACTCTCGTAGCAGGGCCTTTTTGAATAGTTCGTAGTCCCCTTTCTCTGCCTCTTCCAGTTGGCGGTACAATGCCACGGCTTTGGGGTCCAGTAAGGGGGTGAGGACCCGGAGTCTGTCCGCGGGATCAACCCGGTGCAGCTCGCAGGCCGTCTCAAAGGCCTCCAGGAAGTCATCCATGTCCTCCCCCTCCTTGTATGGGGCCATGATGCACTTATCAAAGCTCCGTGCAGTCCTGGGTCCCCCCTCACTCACCGCAGCCGGGGGTTCGCTGCCCTTCAATCTCGCCAGTTCCAGGTCATGCTGACGCTGTCTCTCATTCTCCTGTCTCTGTCTCTCTTTCTCCTCCCGTTCATGCTGTCTCTGTCTCTCTTTCTCCTCCCGTTCACGCTGATGCTGTCTCTCTTTCTCCTCCCGTTCATGCTGTCTCTGTCGTTCACGATCCTCCAGCTCTCTCAGTTTTAGCTCTTTCTCCCATTCCAGCCAATTCCGCTCCCCGGATGCCGAACGTCGCCGGGAGGATCCTCTGCTGGCCGGCGGGCTTTGCCGGGGGGATCCCCTGCTGGCCGGGGGGGTCACGGCACCTTCGGTATTTGCTGGGCTCCTCCCCACCCTTCCCCTAGGCATAGGAAGGAGGGGTCTCGGGAAGCCCTCAGCAGCCGGCTGACCACTCCCAGCTGGGACAGACACTGGTGCCTGCGCTGCATTTGCCAGGCTGCTTCCCTGAGACACAGGGAGCAGTTCATTCGCGCGATCTTCCGCCTCCAGCTGGGCAATGAGCTGTTCTTTAGTGAGCCTCCCAATGCGCAGCCGCCTCTGCTTGCACAGCTCCACCAGGTCGCTCTTAAGCCGCTTGGCATACATCTTCCTGCTGGCCACTCACCGGCCTGTGTGCTCACAGCTCCCCACAGTTCCCAGGGGGACCCCTAGTGTGCCAGCCCTTCTCGAGGTCACCGCCTCTCTGCCAGGGTTGAGCTGCAGACTCCTCCGCCCCTGGGACCACTCGCTGCGATCCCCCCGGGGGGAACCTGTTACTGCAAAAGTCCTTCTCGCTGGTCACACACTCCCAGGGGTAATAACCGTCTCTCTCTCTCACTCTTCAGCACGCCTGGTCCCCGTCAATCCCCCTTCGTTTTACTGCTCCCCAGTCACTTACTGCAGGAAGCGCCGTCCACGGGGTGCAGTAGATCCCACCACTGCCACCAGTTGTCACGGAGTATTGGGGGACTCAGGGCCCTGCACCCCCGGCTTCCTGCGATTCACCATGACTCTCAGCCAGCCAGTAAGGCAGAAGGTTTATTTGGATGACAGGAATACAGTCCAAGACAGGTCTTGCAGGCACAGACAACAGGGCCCCCCTCAGTTAGGTCCAGCTTGGGGTCCCAGGGCATGCCAGCCCACCCCCCTTTGGGGGGTCAGAGCCATCTCTGCCTCCCAGCCATCTCTCCAGCCTCCTTCCAGCCTGCTTCCAGCACTCTCCTTTAGCGACCCCTCCCACAGCCTTTGTTCAGTTTCCCGGGCTAAGGAGTCACCTGGTCTTCAACCCCTTCCTGGGTTCTCATGTTACACACTCAGGTATGCGCCCTCGGGCAGATCCCCTCCTGCAATGCAGACTATCCCAGCACACTCCCCTGTCAGCATTCACAGACCACAGTGAGAACAGTCCCAGTTCGTCACACCCACACTAACCCGACCTCTCGTATCCTCAATCCCAATCCCCATCTGTGATTCCCAGCCCAGTTGCCCGCCTGGGGTCTGCAGTGACCCGGCCCAGCTCCCCGTCACGACCGGAAAACCCCCTGCCAGTGGGGCCGGATCCCGGACAAAACCAGGCCTCGGGGATCTTCCATCTCCCCCCATGTCCCCGCCAGCTGATCCTAATCCCAGCCCCGATCTGCCCCCCAGTCCAGCACCCCGCCAGGCCTCGGGGATCTTCCATCTCCCCCCATGTCCCCGCCAGCCGATCCTAATCCCAGCCCCGATCTGCCCCCCCCGTCCGGCACCCCGCCAGGCCTCCCCGCCAGGCCTCGGGGATCTTCCATCTCCCCCCATGTCCCCGCCAGCCGATCCTAATCCCAGCCCCGATCTGCCCCCCAGTCCGGCACCCCGCCAGGCCTCGGGGATCTTCCATCTGCCCCCATGTCCCTGCCAGCCAATCCTAATCCCAGCCCCAATCTGCGCCCCGTCCGGCACCCCGCCAGGCCTCGGGGATCTTCCATCTCCCCCCATGTCCCCGCCAGCCGATCGTAATCCCAGCCCCGATCTGCCCCCCTGTGACAATGCGGTTCTGGCGGAACCCAACTGAGAGTGCCAACTCAGGACAAATTGCTCAAACAGGGCAGTTACAGCCCAAGGCTGGGGGTTTTTCCACCTCTAAGGCCAACCAAACCAGCCAGACTAGGAGGACTTCGGTCTCACCCCACTGGCTAACCGCAAGTCTCACAAGCAATCTCCTTAGACACTCCAGTTTCCCAGTGTTCCCACCAGTGCCACTCGTTATGGGGACAAATGGTTATGAGAACCAATACCCCAGTAAAAGAAAAAGGTTCTCCTGATCCCAAAGGACCAAGCCCCAGACCCAGGTCAATATACATATCAGATCTTACCCACAAATCACGCCATTGCCAATCCTTTAGAATCTAAAATCTAAAGGTTTATTCATAAAAGGAAAAAGATAGAGATGAGAGTTAGAATTGGTTAAATGGAATCAATTCCATACAGTAATGGCAAAGTTCTTGGTTCAGGCTTGCAGCCGCAATAGAACAAACTGCAGGTTCAAATCAAGCCTCTGGAACATCCCCAGAGGTCTAGGTTGGATATTAGGAAAAACTATTTCACTAGGAGGGTGGTGAAACACTGGAATGTGTTACCTAGGGAGGTGGTGGAGTCTCCTTCCTTGGAGGTTTTTAAGGCCCGGCTTGACAAAGCCCTGGCTGGGATGATTTAGCTGGGAATTGGTCCTGCTTTGAGCAGGGGGTTGGACTAGATGACCTCTTGAGGTCCCTTCCAACTCTGATATTCTATGATTCTATGATTCTATGATTCAGTCCTTTGTTCAGAGCTTCAGCTTGTAGCAAAGTTCCTCCAGAGGTAAGAAACAGGATTGAAGACAAGATGGAGACGAGGCATCAGCCTTTTATAGTCTTTTCCAGGTGTAAGAACACCTCTTTGTTCTTACTGTGGAAAATTACAGCAAAATGGAGTCTGGAGTCACATGGGCCAGTCCCTGCATACTTTTCTGAGTTACAAGGCGTATCTGCCTTCTCTCAATGGGTCCATTGTATAGCTGATGGTCCTTAATGGGCCATCAAGCAGGCTAGGCAGAGCTAATCTCAGCTTGTCTGGGATGTCACCCAGGAGCATGGCATAAGTTTGCCCTACAGACAGTATAGAGCCAATATTCATAACTTCGACTACAAAATTGATACACACATATAGACAGCATAATCCTAACCAGTAAACCATAACCTTGTCCTAGACACCCCCTTTGACCCCCTTTATACAAGATTTGGTCCCACTACAGGACCTTGGTTGCAACAATGATCTATATGGTCCCAGTTTATGTCAATAACGTCACACCCCTGTCCGACACCCCGCCTGGCCTCGGGGATCTTCCATCTCCCCCCACGTCCCCGCCAGCCGATCCTAATTCCACCCCCGATCTGCCCCCTGCTCTGGCACCCCGCCAGGCCTCGGGGATCTTCCATCTGCCCCCATTTGTGTCGACTAGCCCCGGTCCTAGAGAACATGCCCGGCCTCGCTCGGAGACCCCCCAGATTACCCTAATCCTGGCCTTGACCGTGCTAACCCGGCAATCCCGGTTCGAGGCGCTGACCCACCCCGAGCCAGCCCCTCCTCCCCCGGGCGTCTGCCCCCCGAGTGACCCCCCCTCTCGCCCCCCAGCCTACGCCAACAAGGTGCTGCTCTCGCTCTTCACGCTGGAGATGCTCCTGAAGTTGTACAGCCTCGGCCTGCAGGCCTATTTCGTCAGCTTCTTCAACCGCTTCGACTGCTTCGTGGTGTGCGGGGGCATCCTGGAGACGGGCCTGGTGGAGCTGCAGGTCATGGAGCCGCTCGGCATCTCCGTGCTCCGCTGCGTCCGCTTGCTGCGCATCTTCAAAGTCACCAGGTCCGCGGGGGGAACCGGGCATCGGGGCCGGGTGTCGGGCGCTGGGCGTGGGGCCGGGCGTGGGGCTGGGTGTCGGGCGCTGGGTGTGGGGCCGGGTGTCGGGCGCTGGGCGTGGGGCCGGGCGTGGGGCTGGGTGTCGGGCGCTGGGTGTGGGGCCGGGTGTCGGGCGCTGGGCGTGGGGCCGGGCGTGGGGCTGGGTGTTGGGCGCTGGGTGTCGGGCGCTGGGCGTGGGGCTGGGGGGCGGGCTCTGGGCTTGGAGCCGGGCGTGGGGCTGGGTGTCGGGCGCTGGGCGTGGGACCGGGCGTGGGGCCGGGTGTCGGGTGCTGGGCGTGGGGCTGGGTGTCGGACGCTGGGCGTGGGGCCGGGCGCTGGGCGTGGGACCGGGCGTGGGGCCGGGTGTCGGGTGCTGGGCGTGGGGCTGGGTGTCGGGCGCTGGGCGTGGGGCCGGGCGTGGGGCCGGGTGTCGGGCGCTGGGCGTGGGGCTGGGTGTCGGACGCGGGGCGTGGGGCCGGGCGTGGGGCTGGGTGTCGGACGCTGGGCGTGGGGCCGGGCGCTGGGCGTGGGACCGGGCGTGGGGCCGGGTGTCGGGTGCTGGGCGTGGGGCTGGGTGTCGGGCGCTGGGCGTGGGGCCGGGCGTGGGGCCGGGTGTCGGGCGCTGGGCGTGGGGCTGGGTGTCGGACGCTGGGCGTGGGGCCGGGCGTGGGGCTGGGTGTCGGACGCTGGGCGTGGGGCCGGGCGTGGGGCTGGATGTTGGGCGCTGGGCGTGGGGCCGGGCTGGCCACGGGCTGGGCCCCCTAACCGGCCGTGGGTCGCGCCGTCTCCCCCCAGGCACTGGGCGTCACTGAGTAACCTGGTGGCCTCGCTGCTCAACTCCATGAAATCCATCGCGTCCCTGCTCCTCCTGCTCTTCCTCTTCATCATCATCTTCTCCCTGCTGGGGATGCAGCTCTTCGGGGGCAAGTTCAACTTCGACGAGACCCAGACCAAACGCAGCACCTTCGACACCTTCCCGCAGGCCCTGCTCACCGTCTTCCAGGTACCCCCTGCGGCCCCCCCGCGCCCCCTGGGACCCCCACCTTCGACACCTTCCCGCAGGCCCTGCTCACCGTCTTCCAGGTACCCCCTGCGGCCCCCCCGCGCCCCCTGGGACCCCCCCTGGGGCCCCCACCTTCGACACCTTCCCGCAGGCCCTGCTCACCGTCTTCCAGGTACCCCCTGCGGCCCCCCCGCGCCCCCTGGGACCCCCCCTGGGACCCCCACCTTCGACACCTTCCCGCAGGCCCTGCTCACCGTCTTCCAGGTACCCCCTGCGGCCCCCCCGCGCCCCCTGGGACCCCCCCTGGGGCCCCCACCTTCGACACCTTCCCGCAGGCCCTGCTCACCGTCTTCCAGGTACCCCCTGCGGCCCCCCCGCGCCCCCTGGGACCCCCCCTGGGGCCCCCACCTTCGACACCTTCCCGCAGGCCCTGCTCACCGTCTTCCAGGTACCCCCTGCGGCCCCCCCGCGCCCCCTGGGACCCCCCCTGGGACCCCCACCTTCGACACCTTCCCGCAGGCCCTGCTCACCGTCTTCCAGGTACCCCCTGCGGCCCCCCCGCGCCCCCTGGGACCCCCCCTGGGACCCCCACCTTCGACACCTTCCCGCAGGCCCTGCTCACCGTCTTCCAGGTACCCCCTGCGGCCCCCCCGCGCCCCCTGGGACCCCCCCTGGGACCCCCACCTTCGACACCTTCCCGCAGGCCCTGCTCACCGTCTTCCAGGTACCCCCTGCGGCCCCCCCGCGCCCCCTGGGACCCCCCTGGGACCCCCACCTTCGACACCTTCCCGCAGGCCCTGCTCACCGTCTTCCAGGTACCCCCTGCGGCCCCCCCGCGCCCCCTGGGACCCCCCCTGGGACCCCCACCTTCGACACCTTCCCGCAGGCCCTGCTCACCGTCTTCCAGGTACCCCCTGCGGCCCCCCCGCGCCCCCTGGGACCCCCCCTGGGACCTCCACCTTCGACACCTTCCCGCAGGCCCTGCTCACCGTCTTCCAGGTACCCCCTGCGGCCCCCCCGCGCCCCCTGGGACCCCCCCTGGGACCCCCACCTTCGACACCTTCCCGCAGGCCCTGCTCACCGTCTTCCAGGTACCCCCTGCGGCCCCCCCGCGCCCCCTGGGACCCCCCCTGGGACCCCCACCTTCGACACCTTCCCGCAGGCCCTGCTCACCGTCTTCCAGGTACCCCCTGCGGCCCCCCCGCGCCCCCTGGGACCCCCCTGGGACCCCCACCTTCGACACCTTCCCGCAGGCCCTGCTCACCGTCTTCCAGGTACCCCCTGCGGCCCCCCCGCGCCCCCTGGGACCCCCCCTGGGACCCCCACCTTCGACACCTTCCCGCAGGCCCTGCTCACCGTCTTCCAGGTACCCCCTGCGGCCCCCCCGCGCCCCCTGGGACCCCCCCTGGGACCCCCACCTTCGACACCTTCCCGCAGGCCCTGCTCACCGTCTTCCAGGTACCCCCTGCGGCCCCCCCGCGCCCCCTGGGACCCCCCCTGGGACCCCCACCTTCGACACCTTCCCGCAGGCCCTGCTCACCGTCTTCCAGGTACCCCCTGCGGCCCCCCCGCGCCCCCTGGGACCCCCCCTGGGACCCCCACCTTCGACACCTTCCCGCAGGCCCTGCTCACCGTCTTCCAGGTACCCCCTGCGGCCCCCCCGCGCCCCCTGGGACCCCCCCTGGGACCCCCACCTTCGACACCTTCCCGCAGGCCCTGCTCACCGTCTTCCAGGTACCCCCTGCGGCCCCCCCGCGCCCCCTGGGACCCCCCTGGGACCCCCACCTTCGACACCTTCCCGCAGGCCCTGCTCACCGTCTTCCAGGTACCCCCTGCGGCCCCCCCGCGCCCCCTGGGACCCCCCCTGGGACCCCCACCTTCGACACCTTCCCGCAGGCCCTGCTCACCGTCTTCCAGGTACCCCCTGCGGCCCCCCCGCGCCCCCTGGGACCCCCCCTGGGACCCCCACCTTCGACACCTTCCCGCAGGCCCTGCTCACCGTCTTCCAGGTACCCCCTGCGGCCCTCCCGCGCCCCCTGGGACCCCCCCTGGGACCCCCACCTTCGACACCTTCCCGCAGGCCCTGCTCACCGTCTTCCAGGTACCCCCTGCGGCCCCCCCGCGCCCCCTGGGACCCCCCTGGGACCCCCACCTTCGACACCTTCCCGCAGGCCCTGCTCACCGTCTTCCAGGTACCCCCTGCGGCCCCCCCGCGCCCCCTGGGACCCCCCCTGGGACCCCCACCTTCGACACCTTCCCGCAGGCCCTGCTCACCGTCTTCCAGGTACCCCCTGCGGCCCCCCCGCGCCCCCTGGGACCCCCCCTGGGACCTCCACCTTCGACACCTTCCCGCAGGCCCTCCTCACCGTCTTCCAGGTACCCCCTGCGGCCCCCCGCGCCCCCTGGGACCCCCCCTGAGACCCCCACCTTCGACACCTTCCCGCAGGCCCTGCTCACCGTCTTCCAGGTACCCCCTGCGGCCCCCCCGCGCCCCCTGGGACCCCCCCTGGAACCCCCACCTTCGACACCTTCCCGCAGGCCCTGCTCACCGTCTTCCAGGTACCCCCTGCGGCCCCCCCGCGCCCCCTGGGACCCCCCCTGGAACCCCCACCTTCGACACCTTCCCGCAGGCCCTGCTCACCGTCTTCCAGGTACCCCCTGCGGCCCCCCCGCGCCCCCTGGGACCCCCCTGGGACCCCCACCTTCGACACCTTCCCGCAGGCCCTGCTCACCGTCTTCCAGGTACCCCCTGCGGCCCCCCCGCGCCCCCTGGGACCCCCCTGGGACCCCCACCTTCGACACCTTCCCGCAGGCCCTGCTCACCGTCTTCCAGGTACCCCCTGCGGCCCCCCCGCGCCCCCTGGGACCCCCCCTGGAACCCCCACCTTCGACACCTTCCCGCAGGCCCTGCTCACCGTCTTCCAGGTACCCCCTGCGGCCCCCCCGCGCCCCCTGGGACCCCCACCTTCGACACCTTCCCGCAGGCCCTGCTCACCGTCTTCCAGGTACCCCCTGCGGCCCCCCCGCGCCCCCTGGGACCCCCCCTGGAACCCCCACCTTCGACACCTTCCCGCAGGCCCTGCTCACCGTCTTCCAGGTACCCCCTGGGGCCCCCCCTGGGACCCCCACCTTCGACACCTTCCCGCAGGCCCTGCTCACCGTCTTCCAGGTACCCCCTGCGGCCCACCCGCGCCCCCTGGGACCCCGCCTGAGACCCCCACCTTCGACACCTTCCCGCAGGCCCTGCTCACCGTCTTCCAGGTACCCCCTGCGGCCCCCCCGCGCCCCCTGGGACCCCCCCTGGGACCCCCACCTTCGACACCTTCCCGCAGGCCCTGCTCACCGTCTTCCAGGTACCCCCTGCGGCCCCCCCGCGCCCCCTGGGACCCCCCCTGGAACCCCCACCTTCGACACCTTCCCGCAGGCCCTGCTCACCGTCTTCCAGGTACCCCCCCCCCGGGACTGCCCAGCCCCCTCCCCCCAGCCCCCCTGGGACTCCCACCTTCAATATCTTCCCGCGAGCCCTGCTCACCGTCTTCCAGGTACCCCCCTGTCCCCCCAGGGCCACTCCCCCGGGACCCCCTGCTCCCTCCAGGGGGACATGCCAGCCCCCTGCCCCCACTGACGGCTGCCTGGCCCCCCAGATCCTGACGGGCGAGGACTGGAACGCGGTGATGTACGATGGCATCATGGCCTACGGGGGCCCCTACTTCCCCGGCATGCTGGTCTGCGTTTACTTCATCATCCTCTTCATCTGCGGCAACTGTACCCGGGGGGCTACAGGGGGCTGGTGGGGGCTACAGAGGCCGGGGAGGAGGCCGGGGGGCTGGCGGGGGCCGGGGGGCTGGCGGGGGCCGGGGGAGTTGACAGCCAGCTGGCGAGTAGTGGGGGCAGATCCCGGGCTGGGGGGTGGAGTGGGGGGGCGGATCAGGAGCTGGTGGCAGGAGGGAGTCAGGCAGTAGCATGTGCGGGGGTGAGTGGATTTGAGGGGGGCTGGGACAGGGGTTCCCCCATTTCCTGAGCCCCCCCCCAGATATCCTGCTGAACGTCTTCCTGGCCATTGCGGTGGACAATCTGGCCGATGGGGACAACATCAACTCGTCCAAGGAGGAGGAGAGCAAAAAGTGAGGTGCCCGGACGCCTGGGTTCTCTCCCAGACTCTGGGAGGGGAGGGGAGGGGAGTGGAGGCTGATGCGGGGCGGGGATGGCTGGGAGCCAGGACTCCTGGGTTCTCTCCCCACATCTGGGAGGAGAGTGGGGTCTAGTGGTTAGAGCAGGGGGGCTGGGAGCCAGGACTCCTGGGTTCTCTCCCCACATCTGGGAGGAGAGTGGGGTCTAGTGGTTAGAGCAGGGGGGCTGGGAGCCTGGATGCTTGTGTTCTCCTCCAGCTCTGGCAGGGGAGTGGGGTCTAGTGGTTGGGGGCGGTGGTGGGCTGAGCGGCCGGATGCCTGGGTTCTCTCCCCATCTCTGCTCCGAGCCCCCTTGTTCCCCGCAGGGGGAAGGCGGCGGACGAAGGCCAGGGCAGCGGCACCCAGGACGGCAGCGTGAAGGTAAGAAGTGCCCCCCCCCCGTTTCCCCTCCTCGCAGCCCCTTCTCTGTCCTCAGTTGGGGCCCCCTCTCTTCCGCCCTCTGGCTCCCCACTGGCCATAGTCCGGAGTCCCGGGTGCCAGGCGGGGACCCGGGGTCACACCCCCTCTCTCCCCACCTCGTTGAACACGCAGCACATGGGGGAAACTGAGGCACGCCCAGCGCAGCGCATTCAGACACCCCCCCACTTGGTTCTGCCCCCGGCGCGTGGTCGGCCCCCGGGGTCGTTTGGTACCAGGGGGCGAACAGCCGTTTTCGGCATGGGGGGCCGGGCCTCAGACAGCCAGAAGTGGGTCATGCCTGGGTCTCTGCAAAGAGCAAGCACCCTGTCGTCCCCCGTCCCCCCCGCCGGTTAACCAGGCAGCACGCCAGGGAAACTGAGGGACGCGCACAATACTCATCCAAAACTTTCTGAACAATTCCCTCTCCGTCACAATGGGGTTTGGCCTGGACGCTGGGGTTCACGCCAGGGGCAGGGGAGCTGTAATCCCCTGGCGGGGGTCTGGCTACCCCGCCACAGCGCAGGGCTCAGCCCCTCCAGCAGGGGGGGGCAGGGACACACACAGACCTGAGCTCCTACTGCCCTCTGCCCAGGTGCCGTGCGAGGAGGAAGAGGAGGAGGAGGACGACGACGAAGGGAGCGAAGAAGGAGGTAGGAAGGGCGGGTCTGACTTCCCAGCTGGGGGCGCCGTGGGGCAGGGCAGGGGGCAGGGCAGGGGGCGCTGTGGGGTAGGGTGGGGGGCTGGGGGGCACCGTGCGGTAGGGCGTGGGGCAGGGCAGGGGGTCGCTCTCCCCTTGGGCGCTGGGACCTTTGATCCGTGGCTGCTGGTCTTGACCCTACTGTATTTTTAGATCCTATCATGATGAATAGGAACCCGGACTCCTGGGTTCTCTCCCCGCTCTCGGAGGGGAGTGGGGTCTAGGTTAGAGCAGGGGGGCTGGGAGCCCGGACTCCTGGGTTCTCTCCGGGCTCTGGGAGGGGAGTGGGGTCTGGTGGTTAGAGCGGGGTGGGGCTGGGAGCCAGGACTCCTGGGTTCTCTCCTGGCTCTGGGAGGGTAGTGGGTCTGGTGGTGAGAGCGGGAAGCTGGGAGCCAGGACTCCTGGGTTCTCTGCTCGGGGAGGGGCTGGCTGAGCCCAGCGGGGCCTGGCCCGGTCCCCACACCCGCTGCCCGTCTGCCCCGCAGGGGAGGAGACCGAGGGGGGCGACCAGGAGAGCCTGGCCGAGTCCCACGTGGACAAGCTGGAGGAGGCGCCGGCAGAGAAAGTCCTGCCCATCCCGGCCGGCAGCGCCTTCTTCATCCTGAGCAGCACCAACCCGTGAGTGGGGCGTGGGGCGGGGCCTGGGGCCTCCAGGGGGCAGGGAATGGGGCAGGGGCCTGTCCCCTCTGGGGGGCACCGGCTCCCATCAGCCCCAGGGCGGGGACTGGCTGGCTCAGGGGGGCGGGGAATGGGGCACAGCCTGTCCCCTCTGGGGGGCACCGGCTCCCATCGGCCCCAGGGCAGGGACTGGCTGGCTCAGGGGGTGGGGAGTGGGGCAGGGGTCTGTCCCCTCTGGGGGGCGCTGTTGTACTTAAAGTCCTGCACAGGATCTTTTCAGGGGGAATAAGACAAAACTCCACATTTATTAGCAATACATGTATTCATTAACACTGTATCATATGCATATAATATATTACACTTACACTCACAGACACACACAAACACACTCCGTCTTGTTGTTACCAATTAGTTGCTCCCCTTAACTTCACTGGCCAGGTGAGTTAGATGGGGGAGGGGGTGGAGCCGGGCTTCTGCCGATCCGGATCGATGCTCCCATGTTGACAAGACGAGACCCGGGGTCCTCTGCAAGACACCTCACTTTTATAGCAGCTTTCCTCTTATGCAAATCTAGACCAGATTCAAACTCTGTGTCTGTGTCCATTGGTCCTTTGTGCTGCTTTCTTTTGAGTGTTGTCCCAATGCTGCAAAGAGGGTGTTTCCAAAAGAAGGTGCTTGCTTCTAACCCCCGAGGCCGTCAGTATGTCTGCTTGTCTTTAATGAGCCCACTTGACACGTTTTATTGTCCTTGGGTCTGGCTCCCAGCCCCTCTCCAAGGGTTGAGGCTGTCTGGAGGTGCTGCCTTCCATGCCTTGCTCATCCACACCTCATTCATTCAACAGGGCAATTGATTAAGAGTGGGGGGGGGGGCGGGAGAGCTCTTGTTCTACTGCTAGCAAAAAGAAATTTTTCTTCTATCTTATTCTATCCTTAGGGGCTATAATATTATACCAAGGGCAATGCAAAGTTTCTAAATGAGGCTTTGATACAAAGTCCCATGAAAACAGAGGTCACACGTGGGTAGACCCACCACAAGGTTATATGAAGAGGCACAATGTAAAGTCATATGAAAATTATCAGAGTTTGATCTACATTGTCCCCCTTTTGACCTCTCAAGAACAATTCTTGAGTGGTCACCATATACATTTTTTGTATTTGTTGCAAACAAACCAAACAATTATAACCAGGTGAATATAACTAAAACCATTACAATTGACTAAACACCAGATATAACATAAACACAAATGCAAACAATTATAATTATAATAATTGGAAATACAACAAAACCATTACCATTACAATAATTGGGTACATTGACAAACAAAATGAGGCCCAAGTTTGATGCTGCAACAGCCATCAAACAATAAAAGTCACTGAGGTCAGGACCTTCTTGAGCACACACAACAAATAAGATTTTGTAGGAGTACCACAGTTGTTATGCAAGGTTAAGCTAAAATGTTGTAGAATTTCCTATTTTTAACAGTTGTTTGCAGAGGTTTCTGGGGACCTGAAAGATGGGGCCATACAATTATGGACCAAGGTCTTACAGGTTATGGGGGCCCAAGAACTACCCTTTAGGGCTTGGGGAAGTAGAAGCAGAGTGCATAGAGGAAAGTGTGGAATGAATAATAATACAAGCAAATGTAACTAACAATACAAATGTATTAATAACAAAAATTAACAACAAAATGACTATTAGAGAACCTAACAAAAAATAAACCTGATGCATTGGGGACCAAAGTTTTTTGGACACAAGTGGTGATTGATAAATTGGATGGAGATGGGGGAAGTAGAGAGAGGAAAAGACATTTGCCCTGTCTAGTGTAGTATTCCCTCTCTCTCTGGACCCAATGCTAGCACAGGACACCACCAGAGACAGACACAGAACATGCAACACAGAACACTGAACACAGACTTTGTCATGACACTATAACCATGGTATTTTATAACTCTTCAGCTGGTACCAGCTCTCCTGATGTTCTGGTTCAGAGCCTGAAAGATAGAAGCTTGGAAACAAATTAGCACAGTGCTTCCACCATGGCAGACCCTGCTTGGTCTCTGCCACAGTGTGTTTGGTACTTGGGGCTGCACAAATGCTAATTAAGTGGTGCATTTCTTGTGAGTGTAAATCCTCCCTTTCTCTCAGTAAAAGGGCGTTAACACTCCATCTAGAAAAAAAAATTCTGTTTTAAAATCTCCAGCCATTTTGCCATGGCCTGGAGATCTGAGGCAGAAGCAGGCACTGTTGTTAACTGTTTCAATGGCATTCTGGCCCTGGGAGGAGGAATTTACCCAAATATCCCCCTTCCCAATCTCCAGAGGGGTCCCAAAGGTCTGCCCCCTTCTGGGGTGTTAAATGTTTCTTCTCCTGATGTTACTGCTGCTGTAAGATTTGAGAGTGCTGTTTTAACTCTCTGTACCCAACCTGTTTTCCAGTTTCTTTATCTGTTGCTTGCCTGGGCCCGATTCTGCTTTTTTCAATAAACAGTTCCTTTCCATGGGCACAAGCCTTGTTTTACTACTAATTTAGCAAGGAGGGTGGGCTTTCCAACTAGCCCCCACCCTTCCTGGTCCCATTTCTTAAACATTTTTTTTTAAATTGTGAAATTACCACAATATTACTTACAAAACAAACAAACATAAACCACACTACACTGCCCAAACTCCTATATCCTTCAGAGTTTGGTTTAACAGAACAAGATCTGTATCTTATGTTTTTAACCCACTTTGGGCCAGAGGGAGAGACGCTAAGCTTCCCTCTGTATTACTCGGTCTGCTACCACCGAGGGTTCATACACCAATTATACAAATCCTTCCCCGGATTAGATCCTTCCCCGGATCAGAGTGAGAAACACTAAGTTCTCCTCTTTAGCTCAGTCTTGCTACGGCTGAGGGTGTATGTACCTCTGTAACACAATTTAAACCTAAACTCCTATATCCTTCAGAGTTTGGTTAATTAACTGAAAGTTTACGCTCTTTTTCCTATAGTGCCGGGCTTGCTAAAGCTGGCGGTGTGCACACCAGTTTTATAATAACTGTGGATTCTATGCTTGCTCCCCCTTTCGCATTCTCCACCAAAATGTTGTACTTAAAGTACTGCACAGGATCTTTTCAGGGGGAATAAGGCAAAACGCCACATTTATTAGTAATACATGCATTCATTAACACTGTATTATATGCATATAATATATTACACTTACACTCACACACACACACAAACACACTCCGTCTTGTTACCAATTAGTTGCTCCCCTTTACAATGTAGATCAATCTCTGATAATTTTCATATGACTTTACATTGTGCCTCTTCATATAACCTCGTGGTGGGTCTACACATGTGTGACCTCTGTTTTCATGGGACTTTGTATCAAAGCCTCATTTAGAAACTTTGCATTGCCCTTGGTATAATATTATAGCCCCTCAGGATAGAATAAGATAGAAGAAAATTTTCTTTTTGCTAGCAGTAGAACAAGAGCTCTCCCCCCCCCCCTCTTAATCAATTGCCCTGTTGAATGAATGAGGTGTGAATGAGCAAGGCATGGAAGGCAGCACCTCCAGACAGCCTCAACCCTTGGAGAGGGGCTGGGAGCCAGACCCAAGGACAATAAAACGTGTCAAGTGGGCTCATTAAAGACAAGCAGACATACCCACGGCCTCGGGGGTTAGAAGCAAGCACCTTCTTTTGGAAACACCCTCTTTGCAGCATTGGGACAACACTCAAAAGAAAAACAGGAGTACTTGTGGCACCTTAGAGACTAACAAATTTATTAGAGCATAAGCTTTCGTGGACTACAGCCCACTTCTTCGGATGCATATAGAATGGAACATATATTGAGGAGATATATATACACACATACAGAGAGCATAAACAGGTGGGAGTTGTCTTACCAACTCTGAGAGGCCAATTAATTAAGAGAAAAAAAAACTTTTGAAGTGCTAATCAAGCTAGCCCAGTACAGACAGTTTGATAAGAAGTGTGAGAATACTTACAAGGGGAGATAGATTCAATGTTTGTAATGGCTCAGCCATTCCCAGTCCTTATTCAAACCGGTGGCTATATTACAACAGAAAAACTTCAAAAACAGACTCCAAGGAGAGACTTGCATCTGAAGAAGTGAGGTTCTGACCCACAAAAACTTATGCTCCCAGTACTTCTGTTAGTCTCAAAGGTGCCACAGGACCCTCAGTTGCTTTTTACAGATTCAGACTAACAAGGCTACCCCTCTGATACAAGGAGAGACTGCTGAGCTAGAATTGATATGCAAACTAGACACAATCAACTCCGGTTTGAATAAGGACTGGGAATGGCTGAGCCATTACAAACATTAACTCTATCTCCCCTTGTAAGTATTCTCACACTTCTTATCAAACTGTCTGTACTAGGCTAGCTTGATTATCACTTCAAAAGTTTTTTTTCTCTTAATTAATTGGCCTCTCAGAGTTGGTAAGACAACTCCCACCTGTTCATGCTCTCTGTATGTGTGTATATATATCTCCTCAATATATGTTCCATTCTAGATGCATCCGAAGAAGTGGGCTGTAGTCCACGAAAGCTTATGCTCTAATAAATGTGTTAGTCTCTAAGGTGCCACAAGTTCTCCTGTTCTTCTTTTTGCGGATACAGACTAACACGGCTGCTACTCTGAAACTCAAAAGAAAGCAGCACAAAGGACCAATGGACACAGACACAGAGTTTGAATCTGGTCTAGATTTGCATAAGAGGAAAGCTGCTATAAAAGTGAGGTGTCTTGCAGAGGACCCCGGGTCTCGTCTTGTCAACATGGGAGCATCGATCCGGATTGGCAGAAGCCCGGCTCCACCCCCTCCCCCATCTAACTCACCTGGCCAATGCAGTTAAGGGGAGCAAAACAGTGCCAGCTCCCACCCAGCCCCAGGGCAGGGACTGGCTGGCTCAGGGGGCGGGGAATGGGGCAGGGGCCTGTCCCCTCTGGGGGGCACCGGCTCCCACCCGGCCCCAGGGCAGGGACTGGCTGGCTCAGGGGGGTGGGGAATGGGGCAGGGGCCTGTCCCCTCTGGGGGGCGCCAGCTCCCACCCGGCCCCAGGGCAGGGACTGGCTGGCTCAGGGGGGGCGGGGAATGGGGCAGGGGCCTGTCCCCTCTGGGGGGCGCCAGCTCCCACCCGGCCCCAGGGCAGGGACTGACTGGCTGGCTGGGGGGGGCGGGCAGGGGGCGGTTCTGGTTCTGACCCGATCTCTCCCCTCCCCCCAGGCTCCGGGTGGGGTGCCACGCCCTGATCCATCACCACATCTTCACCAACCTCATCCTCGTCTTCATCATCCTCAGCAGCATCTCGCTGGCCGCCGAGGACCCCATCCGGGCCCACTCCTTCCGCAACATCGTGAGACCCCCGGGGGTGGGGGGCGGTACAAGGGGGGAGGGGGAAGGAGGAGGATGGGGGAGGGGCACAGGAGGGGGATGGATGGGAGGGAGGCGTGGGGGGGTGAGGAAGGGGGCTGGATGGGGCAGGGTGGACGAGGAGGGACACAGGGGACGGGGGAGGGCGCTGTGGTGGGGCAGACGGGCAGGACAGGGCAGGGAAGCAGGGTAGGGGGGGCTGCCCCACGTTGGCCGTTGACTCTCCCCCATGGCCTTGTCTCCCCCCCATCCCTGCTCAGATTCTGGGGTACTTCGACTATGCCTTCACCTCCATCTTCACCGTGGAGATCCTGCTCAAGGTACTACCGGGGGCTGGGCGCCAGGACTCCTGGGTTCTCTCCCGGCTCGGGGAGGGGAACGGGGCCCAGGGGTCAGCACAGGCCTGGATTGACCCTCTTCCCCCCCCGCCCTCCCAGATGACAGCCTACGGCGCCTTCCTCCACAAAGGGTCCTTCTGCAGGAACTGGTTCAACCTGCTGGATCTGCTGGTCGTGAGCGTCTCCCTCATCTCCTTCGGGATCCAGTGAGTGGGGCAGGGAAGAGCGGCTCCCGGTGATAGGGGGGCTCAGAGTGCAGTGGGTGAACGGTGCTGTATGGGGCTGGGGGGGAGGGAAGGGAGTAGCCAGGCCCAGGAAATGGTTTGGGCGCAGGAGGGATTGGTGGATGCAGTGGGATACGCCGGGCATGGGAAGGATTGGTGGGGGCCTTAGGATACACCGGGTGTAGAAAGGAATGGTGGAGGCGGTGGGATACGCCAGGGGCGGGAAGGAGTGGTGGAGGCGGTGCGATACGCCGGGGGCGGGAAGGATTGGTGGGAGACGTAGGATACATTGGGTGTAGGAAGGATTAATGGGGGTAGTGGAATATGCCGGGCGCTGGAAGAATTGGTGGAGGCAGTGGGATACGCCGGGCACGGGAAGGAGTGGTGGAGGCGCTGGCATACGCCGGGCGTGGGAAGGAGTGGTGGAGGCGCTGGGATACGCGGGGGGCAGGAAGGAGTGGTTGAGGCGATGGGATACGCCAGGGGCGGGAAGGATTGGTGGAGGCGGTGGGATACGCCGGGTGTCACGGAGTGTGGGGGGACACAAGGCCCTGCACCCCCGGCTTCCTGCGATTCACCATGACTCTCAGCCAGCCAGTAAAGCAGAAGGTTTATTTAGACGACAGGAATACAGTCCAAGACAGGTCTTGCAGGCACAGACAACAGGATCCCCCCCAGTTAGGTCCATCTTGGGGTCCCAGGGACACCACAGCCCCCTTGGGAGGTCAGAGCCCTGTCTGCCAGCCAGCCCCTGAAACCCTCCCTTCAGCAACCCGTCCCACAGCCTTTGTTCAGTTTCCCGGGCAAAGGTGTCACCTGGCCTCTAACCCCTTCCTGGGTTCTCATGTTACACGCTCAGGTATTCTCCGGTCAGTCTCACATCCCCCAATGCAGACTATCCTAGCCACACTCCCCTGTCAGCATTCACACACCACAGTAAGAACAGTCCCAGTTCCTCACACCGGGTGCAGGAAGCATTGGTGGAGGCGATGGGATACGCCGGGCGTTGGAAGGATTGGTGGAGGCAGTGGGATATGCTGGTGGTAGTAATGAAAGGGGGCAGCGGGTACCGGGCAGGGGAGTTGGGGAACTCTCCCCAATGTCTCTGATCCCCACTCCTTCCCCAGCTCCAGCGCCATCTCTGTGGTGAAGATTTTGCGGGTGCTGCGCGTGCTGCGGCCTCTCCGAGCCATCAACCGGGCCAAGGGGCTGAAGGTGAGGGGGTGCTGGGGGGGCAGCACTGGGGAGGCAGTGCTGGGGGGGGCTGTGTGCAAGGGGCTGGGAGGGGGTGCAGGCGAAGGGGGTGCTGGGGGGGCAGTGTGCAGAGGGCTGGGATGGGGGGCAGTGCTGGGGGGGCAGTGCTCGGGGGGAGGGGCTGCAGGCCCGGGGGCGCCGTGATGGGGCGCCAAAGGGCCGGTGTGTCCGAGGGGGCTGGGGGGGGTGTCGCTGTGTGTCTGGGGGTCTCACTCCCCTGCCCCCCCAGCATGTGGTCCAGTGCGTCTTCGTGGCCATTCGCACCATCGGCAACATCATGATCGTCACCACCCTGCTTCAGTTCATGTTCGCCTGCATCGGGGTGCAGCTGTTCAAGGTGAGCCTCTCACGGACTCCCAGGTCGGCCCCACTCCTGGCCCCGTGCGATCCCTGGGGCGAATCCCCGTCAGAGCGACAGCCCTTCTCAGGGTCCCCTCTCTCCCGGGGTCAGGCCCCTCCACCTCCTGGAGCCGCACCCCTCTGAGCCTTAGCACGTCTGTCTCTGCCGTGGGCCCCCCAGGGAGTCCCCTCGCTCTGGGGCCCCCCATCTCCCCGCTCCCAGAGGGAATAATGCCCCCCCCGTTCTCTAGCCCGGAGGGACTCTCAGCCAGCGTCGCACAGGAGAGTTATCGAGCGTCTGACCCCAGCACAGGAAACTCTCCGGCCTCAGGCCTGGCCCCCCTCAGCCCAGCACATCCCAGTCTCCCTGCATCCAGGGGGGCTCTGCCTGCTCCCCCTCTCCAGCCCCGACCCCCCTGCTCCCCAGCTGGGCATCTGATACCCCCGGCCCCAAGCCAGGGAAACAGGGTCACCTGGGCCCCTCTCCCCTGTTCTCTCCTCTGGCCCCTCGGGCTGGGACCGGCTGGTCCGGTCACCGGGGTCCTCTCCCCGCAGCCCATTGTCCCCCCACTGGCCAGAGCCGGCTGTGACTCCGGGTCACCAGTCGCTGGGGACTCCGTTCTCCAGGCCGTCGGCCGAACTCCCTCTCCCCTCCCCTCGTTAAATCAGGGACACTGAGTCACACCCCCTCGGCGTGCAAACCATTGAAACCCCAAAGAAAACAAGGAAACCCCCCACTTCGTCACAAGCCACCCACGGGCCCGCAGCCCCCCCCCCAGTGCCCCCCCCATGGGCCTCCAGCGCCCCACCCCACTGTGGGGCCCCCAACCTAGTGCCCCAGCGACCCGCCCCCCCCCACACGGGCCCACCCCCTGTGGGGCCCCCAGCCCAGGCCACCCCCTCTGGGGCCCCCAGCCCCCCGCTGGCTCCCAGCCCAGCCGAGCCCCCTGCGAGGAGGTGGCAGAAGAAGAGGCAGGGGTGTTATGTGGGGCTGGGGGTGTGGGGCAGGTGGGGGCGGGAGGAGGTGAGGGAGCAGAGGGGGGTTATGTGGGTGTGGGGCTGGCAGGGTGGAGGGCGGGAGGTTTATGTGAGGCTGGGGGTGTGGGGCAGGCGGGGGGGGTCTGAAGCCAGCCCCATGGCTCTCCCCAGGGCAAGTTCTACAGCTGCACGGACGAGGCCAAGCACACACCAGAGGAATGCAAGTACGTCCCCCCCACAGCTCCCTCACCCCCCAGCCCTGCCCGCCCCCCCCGGCTCCTTCAGCCCCCCCACAGCTCCCTGACCCCCCAGCCCTGCCCGCCCCCCCCCCGGCTCCCTCACCCCACCCCCCCACAGCTCCCTCACCCCCCAGCCCTGCCCGCCCCCCCCGGCTCCTTCCGCCCCCCCACAGCTCCCTCACTCCCCAGCCCTGCCCGCCCCCCCCGGCTCCTTCAGCCCTCCCACAGCTCCCTCACTCCCCAGCCCTGCCCCCCCCAGCTCCTTCAGCCCCCCCACAGCTCCCTCACCCCCCAGCCCTGCCCGCCCCCCCCCCCCGGCTCCTTCAGCTCCCCCACAGCTCCTTCACCCCCCAGCCCTGCCCGCCCCCCCCGGCTCCTTCAGCCCCCCCACAGCTCCCTGACCCCCCAGCCCTGCCCGCCCCCCCCCCGGCTCCCTCACCCCACCCCCCCACAGCTCCCTCACCCCCCAGCCCTGCCCGCCCCCCCCGGCTCCTTCCGCCCCCCCACAGCTCCCTCACTCCCCAGCCCTGCCCGCCCCCCCCGGCTCCTTCAGCCCTCCCACAGCTCCCTCACTCCCCAGCCCTGCCCCCCCCAGCTCCTTCAGCCCCCCCACAGCTCCCTCACCCCCCAGCCCTGCCCGCCCCCCCCCCGGCTCCTTCAGCTCCCCCACAGCTCCTTCACCCCCCAGCCCTGCCCGCCCCCCCCGGCTCCTTCAGCCCCCCCACAGCTCCCTCACCCCACAGCCCTGCCCGGCCCCCCCCCCCGGCTCCTTCACCCCCCCACAGCTCCCTCACCCCCCAGCCCTGCCGGTCCCCCCCCACGGCTCCTTCAGCCCCCCCACAGCTCCCTCACCCCCCAGCCCTGCCCGCCCCCCCTGGCTCCTTCAGCCCCCCCCGGCTCCCTCACCCCCCAGCCCCACCCGCCTGTCCCCCCCAGCGGTGTCGGGGTCCCCGGGCGATGCTGGAACTGCTCCCACTGGCCTCAGGGCCAGCAGCTCCCACGGCTTCACCTTCCTGGGTCTGACCCCGGAGCCTTCGGCCTCCCCTGCCACCCCCGGGCGCCCCCACAGCGAGTCGCCCGGGCGGGGGCCTGGGGGGACCCCTCCACTCCACAGTCAGACGTGACTCTCAGCCCGCCAGGGACACGCGGGGGAGCCAGAGCTCGTAGGGACAGAGACCAGGACCCCTCAGCTGGGTCCATCCTGGGGGTGGGGAGCCCAGATCCCATCTCCCCAGACAGCTCCAATCTGACCCCCACCACCCCCCAGCCCCTGCTCCGGCCCCCCACAGCCGTCTCCTCCAGCCCCCCCAGCCCCTCCTCCGATCCCTCCTCCAGTCCCCCCCCAGCCGTCTCCTCCAGCCCCCCTGATTCCTCCTCCAGCCTTCGTCCAGTGTCCCGCCCCACTCCGTCACACCCGGGCAGAAGGGGTCACCTGGCCCCAGCCCCCCTGGGCTCTCATGTTACCTGCTCAGGTGTGGCCCCTCAAGGAGAGCCCCCCAGCCCCATGCAGCCAGTCCCAGCCAGACCTTCCCTGGTCCATCCGCCCCCCAGGAGTCAAAGAACCTGTCAGGGGTCGTGGGCAGGGGCTGGGATCGGGGGCTGGTTGCGGGGCCGGGGGTCAGAGTTTGGGGCCGGGAGTTGGGCTGTTGTCGGGGTGACCAGGCCGGGGGGAGCTCAGGCCGGGGCGGGCGGGGGCTCTGGTTCTCGGGGTGTCCAGGCCGGGGGGGGGCTCAGGCCGGGCGGGGTGGGGGCTCTGGTTGTTAGGGTGACGGGGGGGGCTCAGGCCGGGGGGGCGGGGGCTCTGGTTCTCGGGGTGTCCAGGCCGGGGGGGCGGGGGCTCTGGTTCTCGGGGTGACCAGGCCGGGGGTTGGCGCATCAGGGTCCGTCGTCCCCACCCCCGCCTGACACCCGCCCGCCCCCCAGGGGCACGTTCATCGTGTACAAGGACGGGGACGTGGGGCACCCCATGGTGCGTGAGCGGGTCTGGCACAACAGCGACTTCAACTTCGACAACGTCCTGTCCGGCATGATGGCCCTGTTCACCGTCTCCACCTTCGAGGGCTGGCCCAGGTGCGCCCGGGGAAATGGGGATCAGGGGGACCTGGGAGTCTGGGGAGCAGGGGGAGATGGGGGGCTGGGGGGCTGGGGGGAGATGGGGGGCTGGGGAAAATGAGAGGGAGTTGGCAGGTCCCAGGGGAGCTGGAGGGTGGGGAGATGTGGGGCACGGGGAATGGGAGGAGCTGGGGGGATCCCTGGGGGTCCCCATCTCACCCCCCGACCCCCCAGCCTGCTGTACAAGGCGATCGACGCCAATGGGGAGAACCTCGGCCCCATCTACAACTACCGGGTGGAGATCTCCGTCTTCTTCATCGTCTACATCATCATCATCGCCTTCTTCATGATGAACATCTTCGTGGGCTTCGTCATCATCACCTTCCGCGCCCAGGGCGAGCAGGAGTACCGCAACTGTGAGCTGGACAAGAACCAGGTACTGCCCCACGGCCTGCCCCATAGCCTGCCCCCCGCCTGCCCCACGGCCTCGTCAGCCCCCCGTCACCTTCCGCGCCCAGGGCGAGCAGGAGTACCGCAACTGTGAGCTGGCCAAGCACCGGGCACCACCTGTCCCCTGTCCCCAGTGTGGCAAGTGTGGGGGAGAGGGGCCTGTTTCAGGGGCAGGGTGTGGGGTACCCCATTGCCCCAACCCCATCCCCCAAGATGCAGTGCGTGGGGAGGGGCTGCTCAGTGGGGGGACCAGGCATGGAGGTGGGGCTCAGTGAGGGGGTGGCTCAGTGGGGCGTGGATGGGGGGGCCAGGCGGAGGCGGGCGGGGGCGGGTATGGGGCACTGCTCAGAGGGGGGCCGGCGGAGGCAGGCGGGGGGCCTGGCTCAGCGGGGGGCCGGCAGGGGCGGGCGGGGGGCTCGGCTCAGCGGGGGGCCGGCAGGGGGCACGGCTCAGCGGGGGGCCGGCAGGGGCGGGCGGGGGACTCGGCTCAGCGGGGGCGGGCGTGGGGCACGGCTCAGCGGGGGGCCGGCAGGGGCGGGCGGGGGGCTCGGCTCAGCGGGGGGCCGGCAGGGGGCACGGCTCAGCGGGGGGCCGGCAGGGGCGGGCGTGGGGCACGGCTCAGCGGGGGGCGGGCCTGGGGCACGGCTCAGCGGGGTCCCGCCCCCCCTAACCCATGCCCCCCAGCGGCAGTGTGTGGAGTACGCGCTGAAGGCCCAGCCGCTGCGGCGCTACATCCCCAAGAACCGGCACCAGCACCGGGTGTGGGCGGCCGTGAACTGCTCGGCCTTCGAGTACGGCATGTTCCTGCTTATCCTACTCAACACCATCGCCCTGGCCGTGCAGGTGCTGTCCGCGGGCGGGGCGGGGCGGGGCCTGGCCTGGGGGCGGGGCCGGGCCTGGTCTGGGGGCGGGGCCTGAGCTTTCATCTGGAGAGGGGGTGGGGTGGGGCCTGGCCTGGGGGCGGGGCCTGGCTGGGGGAGGGGCCTGTGCTTTCATCTGATGAGGGGGCGGGGCCTGGGGAGGGGCCTGGCTGGGGGAGGGACCTGTGCTTTCATCTGGGGAGGGGGCGGGGCCTGGCTGGGGGTGGGGCCTGTGCTTTCATCTGGAGAGGGGGCGTGGCCTGGCTGTCTGGGGGCGGGGCTTGTCTCTCTGTCAGGGCAGGGGGCGGTGCCGGGCCCCCCTCACCCTGCCCCCCCCCCCCCAGCACTATGAGCAGTCGCAGCCCTTCAACTACGTCATGGACCTGCTCAACATGGTCTTCACCGGCCTCTTCACCGTGGAGATGGTGCTGAAAATCATCGCCTTCAAACCCCGGGTAGGCGGGGCCGGGAGCTGGGGGCGGGGCCTGCTGGGGGGGGCACCTGGCACAATGTAGGGCGGGGCTGGACACAACGGGGTGGGCCCTTGTGTGAGGGGGCAGGTCCTGCCATGATGGGGGCGGGGCCTAGCATAACGGGGGTGGGGCCAGGCACAACAGGGGCGGGGCATTGTGTGAGGGGGCGTGGCCTGGCAAGACGGGTGGGGGGGCGCAGGGGACGGGGACATTCCCCCACGGCTGACCCCCCCACGGCTGACCCCCCCACCCCGTTCCCAGCACTATTTCTGCGATGCCTGGAACACCTTCGACGCGCTGATCGTGGTGGGCAGCGTGGTGGACATCGCCGTCACCGAGGTCAATGTAAGCGCTCCCCCTTCCCCCCAAATCCAGGGCGTGTACCCCGGCATCCGGGCCACACCCCGGCACTGGAGAATCAGCCCCCACCTGGGCCCAGAGGGGTCCCCACGTGAACGTCCCGTCCCCCCCCCCGGAGGGGTCCCCGTGAGATTGGCCCCCGCCCCGGAGGGATCCCCGCGTGATCGGCCCCCCGCCCCAGAGGGGTCCCTGTGTGAACCGCCCCCCGTCCCGGAGGGGTCCCCATGTGATCGGCCCCCGCCCCGGAGGGGTCCCCGGGCGAATGGCCCCTGCGCCCCACCGCAGAGGAGTCCCCATGTGAACGATCCCCGCCCCCCGCCCCGGAAGAGTCCCGGTGTGATCGGCCTCCGCGCCCCATACCAGGGGGCTGCGTGTCGCAGCGCCAGGCCAGGGGTCCTGGTGTAAAATGTTTGGGAATCCGCAGGGGTGGAACATGATGGAGAAATACCCGCCCCTCGGTCCCCCCCCCCACACCCCCATCCTCTGTCCGTCCCCCCCCAACCCCCATCTGTCCGTCCATCCATCCATCCCCACACGTCGCTGTCTGTCTCTCATCTCTCCCGGGGCGGACGCCGCGTCTCATGGCTTCATCCTCCTCCTCCTCATCGTCATCATCACAACTCTGTGTCCCCACTAGAATGGCGGCCATGTCGGAGAGGTAACGCCCCAGATCCCCCCACGGGACTGGGGGGCCAGAGCCAGACGAGGCTCTGGAGCTGGACGAGATGGGGGGGTGCAGAGGGGATGTCGGAGGGAGTTGTGGGGTAGTTGTGGGGCCTGGTGTGACGGAGCAGGGAGCAGGGCAGATTTGACCTGGGAATGTTGCAGGGGGGTTGCAGTGGGGATGGGGGACTTCCCTTGAAGGAAGCTACCTGAGCTGTAACCTGAGCCAGGAACGGGGGTGGGGAGAATTAACACCTTCTGCCCGGGAGACTGAACAAAGGAGAGGAGCAGCGGGAGGAGTTGGGAGTTTAGTTTCGGTTGGGGCTGGGTGGTGCAACGCAGGGAACCCCAAGCTGGGGTCTAAGCTCCCTGAACCTCCCAGAGGGACCTAATTGAGGGGGTCTGGTCGTACCTACACGCTCTGCTTGAGACTGTGTTCCTGTCCTTAAATAAACCTTCTGCTTTACTGGCTGGTTGAGAGTCGCAGTGAATCTCGGGAAGAGGGGTGCAGGGCCCTGACTCCCCCACAATCCGCTACACCTGGCATGGGGGTCAGCAAGGGGCTGGCGTGGGGGTCGGGGGGGGTGTCGAAGCCGGCGTGGGGGTCAGTGAGGCGGCCGGCGGGGGGGTTGGCGAGGGGGTCGGCGGGGGGTCGGCATGCGGGTCAGCGGGGGGTCAGCGAGGGGTCTGCCGTGGGGCGCCGTGACCCACCCCGCCCCGCCCTGCCCCACAGAGCTCGGAGGACAGCTCCCGCATCTCCATCACCTTCTTCCGCCTCTTCCGCGTCATGCGCCTCGTGAAGTTGCTCAGCAAAGGCGAAGGGATCCGCACCCTGCTCTGGACCTTCATCAAGTCCTTCCAGGTGGGACGGCGCCCACGGGGGGCGGGGGGACCCCCGGGCAGGGCCGAGGGGGTGTCCCGGAGTCCAGCCCCCTGTTCTCACCGCGCCTCCCGCAGCTGGAGGGGCCCTGGCCCCCCACTCCACAGCCCGCGTGGGAGACCTAGCAAAGTCCATCTGGGGGGGACCCCAGGCCTGGGGCCCCTGAACCCCGCCCCCCCCCCGAGTCCCAAACCGGAGGCTGCCCGGCCCCAGACCCGCCGGTTCCCCTCCTTTCCCGGGCAGCAGGTCGCCTGGGCTGCACCAGCACCTCCGGCTGGGCCCCCAGCCCTCCGTTGCCAGGAGATGGGGTGTCGGCCACTGTTGGGGCCCAGGCAGCCACTCGGGTCACGCCTGCCCTCTAGGGGTCGCTGCACCAATCACACACGCTCATCCCCCCACCTAGGGACTTGAGTAACACGGAGGGGAAACTGAGGCACGCACATGGTGTTGAGAGGAAACATTCAGACCGTTCCCACTCCGTCACAGGGATGAGGGGTGTACACCTGGGAGGTTGTGGGGGTACACCCAGGGGGGATGGGGTTAGGGTTATGGGGGTACACACATGGGGGAGCAGGGGATACACCCAGGGGGAATAAGGGGTACACCAGGATGTTATGGGGGTACACCCAGGGGGTTATGGGGATAAACCCATGGGGGTATTGGGTGTACAGCCGGGGGGTTATGGGGGTACACCTGTGGGAGGGGCCTTCACGCTCCTTGCCCGCTGGATTCCCCCAGAGACAACCCTTCCCAGCATGCATCGCATGGCACCGCTGGGGGCCGCCCAGATAGAGCAATGCATGCTGGGAGCAGCCCTGGTGGACTCAGCAGGGGCTGGGTGGGGGGGCCGTGACCCCCCCATATTCTGACCCCCACCCCGTGTCTCTCCACAGGCCCTGCCCTACGTTGCCCTGCTGATCGCCATGATCTTCTTCATCTACGCCGTCATCGGCATGCAGGTGAGCGGGGGAGGAGCCTCGCACGACTGTGCCTGTGCAACGCCCCAAGTGTGAACTGCAAGGCGGTGCCTCTGAGAGACGCCTGAGTGCAAGTCGTGCACTTGTGCAAGCCTGCAGCTGGGCAACACACTGCCCTGCGTGTGCAACGTGCACCCTTGTGCATGGCCCTGATCATGCACCAAAGCACGTGTGGCACATTTGTGCAAGGCTAGGACCGAGCGAGAAACGCTGGAGCATACACTGAAGACTTGCACACACCTCTGAGTCTGCAGCCCATTCGTGAGCATGCGTCACACACTTGTGCATGGCTCTGATTGTGCGACATGCACCCGAGGGTATCTCTGGCACATGCACATTGTGCTGTGTCTGCCTGTGCAAGGTGGAGTGTGCCTCGCACACCCAGTCCTGGGCCAAACTAGTATCTATCACGATCAGACCCATGGGTGCTTGTGCAGGCCCTGAGTGTGCAACACATGCACACGAGTGTGCCTCCACGTGCACCCTGTGCTTAGGGCTCCAGTCGTGCGTCGTCCACGGGTCTCTGCCTGGCACACAGGGGCGAGGAGCTCAGGAGAGCTAACCTGCGTGGCAGCGGGGAGCAGGAACGGTGGGGGTGGCTGGGTGCTGGGGGGCATTGGCCCCTTTTGGGGTGCCCCCGCCCCCGGTGACGTCCCGGGCTGTTTCAGACCTTTGGCAAAGTGGCGCTGCAGGACGGGACGCAGATCAACCGCAACAACAACTTCCAGACGTTCCCCCAGGCCGTGCTGCTGCTCTTCAGGTACCCGACGCCCCAACTCCCCCCTGGGGCCCCCAACTCCCCCCTGGGGCCCTGCCACCTCCCCCTGGGGCCCACGATGCCCCAACACCCCCCTGGGGCCCCCGACACCCCACCTCCCCCCGATGCCCCCAATGCTCCAACTCCCCCCTGGGGCTCTGCCACCTCCCCCTGGGGCCCCCGACGCCCCAACACCCCCCTGGGGCCCCCAACTCCCCCCTGGGGCTCTGCCACCTCCCCCCGGGGCCCCCGACGCCCCAACTCCCCCCTGGGGCTCTGCCACCTCCCCAACTCCCCCCAACGCCCCCACTCCCCTTGGGGCTCTGCCATCTCCCCAACTCCCCCCAACGCCCCCACTCCCCTTGGGGCTCTGCCATCTCCCCAACTCCCCCCCCAGGGAGCCCTGATGCCCCAACTGCCCCCAGGAATCTGCCGTCTCTCCAACTTCCCCCCTGAGGCCCCCAATGTCCCAACTCCACCCCAGGGCTCCACTGTCCCCCCAACTCTCCACCCTGGGGTAGGCCTGGGGGGCGGCGTGGAGCTGGGTGTGGCCGGGGGCTGGGGGCTGCTGTGGGGCTGGGCTGGGCCGGGTGCTGGGAGCGCCGTGGGGCTGGGCTGGGTGCTGGAGGGGGCAGGGGGTACCGTGGGGCGCCACGGGGCTGGACGGGGGCCCAGCTGACCCCCCCGGCCCCCCAGGTGCGCCACGGGGGAGGCCTGGCAGGAGATCATGCTGGCCAGCCTGCCCGGGAAACGCTGCGACCCCGAGTCGGACGTGGGGCCTGGCGAGGAATTCACCTGCGGGAGCCACTTCGCCATCGTCTACTTCATTAGCTTCTTCATGCTCTGTGCCTTCCTGGTGAGCCCCCCGGCGCCCCCCACCTGCCCCCTGGGAACCCCCCCGTCCGCTGGAGCCCCCTGCCCCCGGGCACCCCCCACCTGCCCCCTGGGGACCCCCTGTCCGCCGGAGCCCCCTGTGTCCCCCATGGGCACCCCCCGCCCTGCCCCTTGTCCGCCGGAGCCCCCTGCCCCCCGGCACCCCCCACCTACCTCCAGGGACCCCCCGTCCGCCAGAGCTCGCTGTGTCCCCCATGGGCACCCCCCACCTGCCCCCCGGGGACCCCCTGTGTTCCCCATGGGCACCCCCCACCCTGCCCCCCGGTGCCCCCACCTACCCCTGGCGACCCCCCCGTCCGCCAGAGCTCGCTGTGTCCCCCATGGGCACCCCCCGCCCTGCCCCCCCGGGACCCCCATCCGCCGGAGCCCCCTGCCACCCGGCGCCCCCCACCTGCCCCCCTGGGACCTCCAGTCCGCCGGAGCCCCCTGTGTCCCCCATGGGCACCCCCCACCCTGCCCCTCGTGGGACCCCCTCATCCACCAGATCCCGGCCCCCCGTGGGCACCCGGCTACTCCACCATGGGATCCCCCCGTCATCTGCCAGAGGGCCCAGGGCTCCCCATGTTCCATGGGCACCAGCCCCCCCAGGGCTACGCCCCTTTCCTGGGAGTCATTTGCCCCCTCAACCCCCCAATCTGCCATAATCCCCCAGTGCCCCCTATGCTGTATGGGCACGAGATGTCCCCCCATGGGGACCCTGCCCCCCCTCTTTTCGCTGCTTGACCTCTGACACCCCACCCCCAGATCATTAACCTCTTTGTGGCTGTGATCATGGACAATTTCGACTACCTGACCCGGGACTGGTCCATCCTGGGCCCCCACCACCTGGACGAGTTCAAACGCATCTGGTCGGAGTACGACCCCACCGCCAAGTAAGGGCCCTGCCCTGGACCCCCCAGCCCCTCAATGGTTCCCCCAGACCCCCAACCCCCCAATTCCCCCAGGCCCCCAACCTCCCTCAGCCCCCCGATTCCTGAAGCCCCCCAAATTCCCCTGGGACACCCCAACCCCACAATGACATCTCCAGACCCCCCCCCAACCTCCCAATTCCCCCAGGTCCCCCACACCCCCAAGTTCCCTGGGACCCCTGTCACAGACTCACTGCTCGTGCCCCGTATGGTCCCTGGGGGGAGCCCCCTTCACTGTGACAGCCCTTCTCAGGGGTCCCCTCTCTCCCGGGGGTCCAACCCCTCCACCTCCTGGAGCCACATGTCCCTGTCCCCTTGCTCTGGACCCCCCCGTCCCCCCGCTCCCCAGAGGGAGTAATGCCCCCCCATCCCCCCGCTCCCAGAGGGGGTAACGCCCCTCCGTCCCCCCGCTCCCCAGAGGGAGTAACGCCTCCCTCCCCATCCCCCCACTCCCAGAGGGGGTAACGCCCCCTTGGTCCCCCCCGCTCCCAGAGGGAGTGACGCCCCCCCCCCGTCTCCCCGCTCCCAGGGGGAATGACCCCCCGATCTCTAGACCGGAGCCAGCGTCACACAGCAGGGTTTATCCAGTGTCAGGAAACTCTCCGGCCTCAGGCCTGGCCCCCCTCACCCTAGCACACCCCAGTCTCTCCTGCATCCAGGGGGGCTCTGCCTGCCTCCTCCCCCCAGTCCTGAGGGCCCCCCCCCCGCCCCAGCAGCTCCTCTCCTGGCCTTTGTCCTCTGTCCCAGGTAAACAGTTCGCCGGGCCCCTCTCTCCTCCCTCCTTTGTTCCCTCTGGCTGGAACCGGCTGACGGCCGAGCTGGGGTGGCCTCGTAGTCTCCAGGTCAGGAGTAGTTGGGGTTCCCAATCTCCAGGCCGTTGTCCGGGGGTCCCGGCTGCTAGGCGAGGTCACACCTGGTCCTCTGCACCAACAAACCCTCTCCCACCGCCTTGTTAAACACGCAGCACACAGGGAAACTGAGGCGCACATGCTAGTCATGTACAACACTACAAAAATCCCCAGCTTCGACACCCCCCCAATCCCCTGACTCCCCTGGGCCCCCAAGCCCCTCAGTCCCCCAGGAGCCCCACAACCCCCAATTCCCCTGGGCCCGTAATGATGCTGGTTCTGGTGGGACCCAACTGAGAGTGCCAATTCAGGACAAATCACTTAAAACAGGGCAGTTACAGCCCAAGGCTGGGGTCTTTCCACCTCTAAGGCAAACCAAACCAGCCAGCCAGAAGGGACTTTGGTCTCACCCCACTGGCTAACCGCAAGTCACACAAGCAATTCCCTTACACACTCCAGTTTCCCAGTATCACCACCAGTGCCACTTGTTGTGGGGACGAATGGTTATGAAAACTGTCACGGACTCACAGATCATGGCCACTCTTGGCCCCGGGCGGTCCGTGGGGGGTGCCCCTTTCAGTGAGACAGCCCTTCTCGGGGTCCCCTCTCTCCCAGGGGTCAGGCCCCTCCACCTCCTGGAGGCGCACCTCTCTGAGCCTTAGCACGTCTGTCTCTGCCGTGGGCCCCCTCAGGGAGTCCCCTCGCTCTGGACCCCCCGGGGCCTCCACCCCCGAAGGGGTTGATGCCCCCCCCCCCCCCTGTTCTCTTGCCTGGAGCGACTGTCAGCCAGTGTAACACAGGAGGGTTATTGAGAGTTGAACACAGCACAGGAAACTCTCCGGCCTCAGGCCTGGCCTCCCTCAGCCCAGCACATCTCAGTCTCCCCTGCATCCAGGGAGGCTCTGCCTGCTCCCCCCTCCATCCCCGAGCCCCCCCTGCTCCCCAGCTGGGCATCTGATACCCCCGGCCCCAAGCCAGGGAAACAGGGTTGCCTGGGCCCCTCTCCCCTCTTCTGTCCTCTGGCCCCTCGGGCTGGAACCGGCTGGTCCGGTCACCGGGGTCCTCTCCCCGCAGCCCATTGTCCCCCCACTGGCCAGAACCGGCTGCGTCTCCTCAGCTGGGCCTCTGGGTCACCAGGTCACCGGTCGCTGGGGTCTCCATCCTCCCGCCATCGGCTGGGTCCCCACGTCCTCTCTCCGGTCCTCTGCAAAACACACTCCCTCTCCCCTCACCTCGTTACACCAGTAACACCCAGGGAAACTGAGTCCCACCCCCTCCGCATGCAAACCATTGAAACTCCACAGAAAACAAGAACACCCCCACTTAGGGTTACCACACGTCCGGTTTTTCCCGGACATGTCCGGCTTTTCGGCAATCAAACCCCTGTCCGGGGGGAATTGCCAAAAAGCCGAACATGTCCGGGAAAATGCCGGCCAGGCACTTCCCCTCCCGCGGCGGCTCTGCTCCTCCCCTGACTCTTAGGCTCTGTTTAAGAGCCGAGCGCTACGGGCTTTGGGCAGCCCCCATACCTCCGGTCCCTGCCTGGGGCTCTCCTCCCTCCTTAGCAGGTGGTACCCTGCCAGCCCCCCTTCCCTGGGAATGCTGCCTCTCGCCGGGCTGGGTCTCTACCCAGTCAACCCTCTGTGGGTTCAGCCTGCTCAGTCTGTCCCTGAGCCTGGGGCACTGGGCCCGTATGTGGCCCTTTTGGCCACAGTGGTAGCAGCCCATGTCCCATGGGTCCCCTTGAGTGGGTCGGATGGTCCTGATGCCGGATGTTCCCCTCTGATGGGGTTTTTCTGTATTTTCCCACGGGGAGGTCCCATGGTGACTCTCTCTCTGCGTTGTGGTGGGACTGTTCCTTTGGGACTCCTCCCTTCTATCTCCTGACCGGCTCTTTACGAACTCATCGGCCAGCCGGCCTGCCTGTCGCGGGTTCTCTGGCTTTCTGTCCACCAACCACAGCCTCAGGTCAGATGGGCACCGCTCATACAGTTGCTCCAGTACCAGCAGTTTGACCAGGTCCTCCTTCGTCTGGGCCCCATCAGCCCACTTGCTGGCGTATCCTTCCATGCGGGCGGCTAGTTGCAGATATGAGATCTCAGGGGTTTTATCTTGACTCCGGAACCTTTCCCGGTACATCTCAGGAGTCAGCCCAAACTCTCGTAGCAGGGCCTTTTTGAATAGTTCGTAGTCCCCTTTCTCTGCCTCTTCCAGTTGGCGGTACAATGCCACGGCTTTGGGGTCCAGTAAGGGGGTAAGGACCCGGAGTCTGTCCGCGGGATCAACCCGGTGCAGCTCGCAGGCCGTCTCAAAGGCCTCCAGGAAGTCATCCATGTCCTCCCCCTCCTTGTATGGGGCCATGATGCACTTATCAAAGCTCCGTGCAGTCCTGGGTCCCCCCTCACTCACCGCAGCCGGGGGTTCGCTGCCCTTCAATCTCGCCAGTTCCAGGTCATGCTGACGCTGTCTCTCTTCATGCTGTCTCTGTCTCTCTTTCTCCTCCCGTTCACGCTGATGCTGTCTCTCTTTCTCCTCCCGTTCATACTGACGCTGTCTCTCTTCATGCTGTCTCTGTTGTTCACGATCCTCCAGCTCTCTCAGTTTTAGCTCTTTCTCCCATTCCAACCAATTCCGCTCCCCGGATGCCGAACGTCGCCGGGAGGATCCTCTGCTGGCCGGCGGGCTTCGCCGGGGGGATCCCCTGCTGGCCGGGGGGGTCACGGCGCCTTCGGTATTTGCTGGGCTCCTCCCCACCCTTCCCCTAGGCATAGGAAGGAGGGGTCTCGGGAAGCCCTCAGCAGCCGGCTGACCACTCCCAGCTGGGACAGACGCTGGTGCCTGCGCTGCATTTGCCAGGCTGCTTCCCTGAGACACAGGGATCAGTTCATTCGCGCGATCTTCCGCCTCCAGCTGGGCAATGAGCTGTTCTTTGGTGAGCCTCCCAATGCGCAGCCGCCTCTGCTTGCACAGCTCCACCAGGTCGCTCTTAAGCCGCTTGGCATACATCTTCCTGCTGGCCACTCACCGGCCTGTGTGCTCACAGCTCCCCACAGTTCCCAGGGGGACCCCTAGTGTGCCAGCCCTTCTCGAGGTCACCGCCTCTCTGCCAGGGTCGAGCTGCAGACTCCTCCGCCCCTGGGACCACTCGCTGCGATCCCCCCGGGGGACCCTGTTACTGCAAAAGTCCTTCTCGCTGGTCACACACTCCCAGGGGTAATAACCGTCTCTCTCCCACTCTTCAGCCGGCCTGGTCCCCGTCAATCCCCCTTCGTTTTACTGCTCCCCAGTCACTTACTGCAGGAAGCGCCGTCCACGGGGTGCAGTAGATCCCGCCGCTGCCACCAGTTGTCACGGAGTATTGGGGGACTCAGGGCCCTGCACCCCCGGCTAGCTTCTCCCGGGGGCCAGATGCTCCGGATTCAAAGTTCTCCGTTTACAGGGTTGGCGCGGGGCTGTCCCTGCGGAGCGAGTGCCTTGTTCCCCTGGAGGTGGATGGGAAGGAAGTTTATGGTTACTGGGACACGGGCGCAGAGGTGACACTGGCCCGGCCCGAGGTGGTGGCCCCAGATCGGGTGGTGCCCAACACCTTCCTGACCCTGACCGGGGTGGGCGGGACCCCATTCAAGGTTCCCGTAGCGAGGGTACACCTGAACTGGGACTGTTCTCACTGTGGTCTGTGAATGCTGACAGGGGAGTGTGCTGGGATAGTCTGCATTGCAGGGTGGGATCTGCCCGAGGGCGCATACCTGAGTGTGTAACATGAGAACCCAGGAGGGGGTTGGAGGTCAGGTGACTCCGGGGCCCGGGAAACTGAACAAAGGCTGTGGGAGGGGTCACTGAAGGCAGAGTGCTGGAAGCAGGCTGGAGAGATGGCTGGGAGGCAGAGATGGCTCTGACCCCCCAAAGGGGGGGGGGCTGGCATGCCCTGGGACCCCAAGCTGGACCTAACTGAGGGGGGCCCTGTTGTCTGTGCCTGCAAGACCTGTCTTGGACTGTATTCCTGTCATCCAAATAAACCTTCTGCTTTACTGGCTGGCTGAGAGTCATGGTGAATCGCAGGAAGCCGGGGGTGCAGGGCCCTGAGTCCCCCAATACTCCGTGACCCAGCCCCCTGGCCATCCATCACCCCTCGTCATCCGGACCCCCAGCCCGTTGTGCCAGGCGCTGCACGGCCCCCCATACACAGAGGCTTTGTGCCCCCACTCTCCGCAGGGACTCTGTGCCCCATACCAGCCCCCCCCCTCAGAAGGGGTGGCCGAGGGTGGGGTGGCGGGGGGCGCTCGAGGGTTTTTTTGTTTTTGTTTGTTTTGACCAGGCAGCGTGGGGGTGTTTCGGCGGCGCGGCACTGGGGGGGAGGGGGGGGCTTCGGCGGCGCTCGGGAGGGCGGGGCTTTGGGCAGCCCGGCCCGGCGTGGTGCTTGGGGTTTGGGCGGCCTGACGTAGCGCGGCATTGGGGGGGGGGCCTTCGGTGGTGCTCGGGGGGGGCAGGGGTTTGTGCAGCCCGGTGCGGCAAGGCGCTGGGGGGGCGGGCGGGGGTTTGGGCGGCCCGGCCCGGCGCTCAGGGGAGGGGGTCAGCGGCGCGGCGCTGGGGGGGTGGAGGGTGTTACGGCAGAGCGGCGCTCTTCTTTTTTGACTGGGGCCGCAAAAAAGTTAGACCCGGCCCTGCCCCCAACCCCCAATTCCCGAGACCCCCACAACCCCCAGTTCCCCCACACCCCCAATTCCCCTGGGACCCCACAATTCCCCTGGGACCCCCCACAACCCCCAGTTCCCCCACACCCCCAATTCCCCTGGGACCCCCCCAATTCCTCCAGGCCCCCCACAGCTCCCCTCCCTACTCACAGCCCCAGCTCTATCCCCCCCCCTTGCCACTCCCCCATCCACCACCAGGGGCAGCAGGCCCCCCACGTGGCACACAGCTCCCCTCACCTTCCCCCCACCCCATTTCTCTCCCCAGGGGCCGCATTAAACACTTGGACGTGGTGACTCTGCTACGCCGGATCCAGCCGCCCCTCGGCTTCGGGAAGCTCTGCCCCCACCGCGTGGCCTGTAAGGTCAGGACGCCTGTGTTCTCTCTCGGCTCTGGGAGGGGAGTGGGGGCTAGTGGTTAGAGTGGTGGGGGCTGGCTGGGAGCTCGGACACCTGGGTTCTATCCTTCCTCTCTCCGCAGAGGCTGGTGGCCATGAACATGCCCCTCAACGCAGATGGCACCGTCACCTTTAACGCCACCCTCTTTGCCCTGGTCCGCACCTCGCTAAAGATCAAGACTGAAGGTGAACCCCAGGGGTGTGGGGCAGGGGTACTGTGGGGGTCTGGTGTCTCTGGGCCCGGCCTGGCTCGGGGAGGGAGGGCTCGAGCGAGCGCTGTGGCGTGATCCATAGACCTCTGGGTCCGTACACAACCGGAGTCGATGGGGGCTGGACATGCTGGGGGGCAAAGAGTTAACTGGAGATGGGGGGGACTGGGATTCCCCCCCCCAGCCCCCTGGGAAAAATAATTTTTTTGGAGAACCGTTGAGCTACAAAATGCTGCAGGGGAGCATCATGGGAGTTGTAGTTCAGCTGCCTACCTTCTCGCATTCTCCTCCATGGGCTGGGAGGGGGTGGATGGACTACATCTCCCATGATGCACCACAGCCGCCTTTCTTGGTGAGTTCCTGCAGGGCATCATGGGAGATGTAGTTCAGGGGCTTCATGGGCGTCGTTCTGGTGCCTCACATTGCAGGGTCTCTCTGAGTCAGGGTTCCCGGATGGACTACATCTCCCATGATGCACCACTTTCTCAAATGCAGCCACTGTGGCCCCATGCAGCCACCAGGGGCTTTTCTTGCGGCCACAGCCTCCTGGGTGGTGATGCGGGGGAAAAGCAGTGGCTCCTCCCATTGGTTCCCCACCTTCCCGGGGGCGGGCTTCGGGCTCCAGCTCCGGGCTCAGTCCCCCCCATCACCCTAACCCCCCCTGCTTCCGCCAGCCCCCCATCGCCCCGCGCCCTCCCCACCTCGGGCTTCATTTGTCCCCCAGCTTGGCTGCTGGGAAAAGTGATCGTAACAAACAGACTGATTTACTAGCCAGCAAGTCTTAAGCGCCTTATTTGGGTTTCTATCGCGTGTGGGGCCAGTAACGGACAGAGACAACGGGATGTTATTGTTATCATTGAGTCTGCAAAAAAACCCTACACAAAGAACGTGCGGTGCGGTGGACGTGTTAGTATGTCAGGGCAGCCACCGGCAAGAGTCGGCCACCAAAAAATGTGACCTGAGAACTCCAAGTGGAGAGTCACTGCAAGACATGATGGGAGTGGTAGTTTGGTGCCTCTCAGTCCCTGTTATCTATGAGTTGGGCTCCCAGCTGGACTTCATCTCCCAGGAGGCACCATGGTGTAGCCTCTAGGAGAGTCACTGCAAGGCATCACGGGAGTGGTAGTCCAGGGCCATTGTGGGAATTGTAGTTCTTTTTTGCCTCATTCCAACCCCTCCACCCCATTCTCCTGACCCAGCTACAATAGGGTTACCATACGTCCGGATTTTCCCGGACATGTCCGGCTTTTGGGGGCTCAAATCCCCGTCCGGGGGGAAATCCCCAAAAGCCGGGCATGTCCGGGAAAATCGGGAGGCTCGGCCGGGGCCTCTTTGTCCGGGGCCGGGGGCATGGTGCCGGGCCGGGTGCGGGGCCGGGTGTCACGGAGTATTGGGGGACTCAGGGCCCTGCACCCCCGGCTTCCTGCGATTCACCATGACTCTCAGCCAGCCAGTAAAGCAGAAGGTTTATTTGGATGACAGGAATACAGTCCAAGACAGGTCTTGCAGGCACAGACAACAGGGCCCCCCTCAGTTAGGTCCAGCTTGGGGTCCCAGGGCATCCCAGCCCACCCCCCCTTGGGGGGTCAGAGCCATCTCTGCCTCCCAGCCATCTCACCAGCCTCCTTCCAGCCTGCTTCCAGCACTCTGCCTTTAGCCACCCCTCCCACAGCCTTTGTTCAGTTTCCCGGGCCCCGGAGTCACCTGACCTCCAACCCCTCTGGGTTCTCATGTTACAAGCTCAGGTATGTTTCCTTGGGTAGATTCCCATCCCCCGATGCAGACCATCCTAGCCACACTCGCCTGTCAGCATTCCCACACCCCAGCAAGAACAGTCCCAGTTCGTCACATCTCTCCCCCCTTCGAGACCGAACTGAGCAGGGTCACTTTAACCAGTGACCCGGGGAAGTTCGAACCTACCCCCGTTCCCATGGATGCCCCCGCATCCCTCCAGTTCCTTGGTGGGAATTACACCAGGCCCCTTCAGTTCCACGCCCCCCCTTCGGTCGGGGGTGCTTGATGGC